>CALSBV010000306.1:1135416-1178062 GCA_943590825.1 Bovichtus diacanthus
TGCACGACGCTCTGCACGACGCTCTGCACTCCAAAGGCATCGTAGGTACATGTGTACTTTACTGATCATAGCACATAGAGTGAAAAACGCTGTTACTCTTACTGCATGTATGACCCCGTGGTTCTGAACCTTTTATGTTAAAATGCAGCAATGTCTGTTTGTCTGTCAGTGAGAGCATTTCAACCAGTGATAGATGTTTTTCTTCTCGAAGAGGTAAAAGTATCTGGCATTTCACAACAAATTGAAAGGAAAAAAAACAAAAAACGATTGATTTAATCAACTGTAGGTCCCTCAAAAATGTCCTTTGGGGGCCATGATCCACCACTAAGTCTGTTATAGAGCATGCTTAATTAGCACGATGGCTACGGAGCAGTGCTCTCTATAGGTTGATGGTTGCTTATTTACCAGCCTGCACCAGTTCAATCTCTCAATCACTTTCATTAAAGCTCACAACAAGTCCAAGACTGTGTTTCAGTCCAGGCTCCACGGTCAGACCCATGACAGCAAAATCAGCTGAGTGTAGAGCAGTAAATCTTTTTCATGGCAGCGAAAGGGACTAGCAATGTGAGTCACACAGCATTATCTATCTAAAGGTTGCTAACATTAGCCACCATTAGCTACTGATCGTTCAAGACCAAGTAAGGCCGCGGCAGAAGAAGTGAGAGGGTGCCATTGCTTGTGAACTTTGTATGGGAGAAATGTAGAGCTGCCCCTTGAAAGAGGACGAGTCGGACCCTCCAGTGCTGACCTCCAGGTCAGTGTGCATTACATCATATTTTTATATTCTAGCAGGGAGACGCTATGAAAAAAGTCTCCCAAAGGTGGTTGTAGGCTCTATATATATATATATATATATATATATATATATATAATCATATAATATATGGAAAGTGATTCATAGGGGTGTTAGCTCAAATAGTAGAGCGCTCACTTAGCATGCGAGAGGTAGCTGGATCGATGCCTGTATTCTCCAGAGGACTTTTAACTCTATCCTCTCTGCTCATATATGCTTACTGTCTGAATTCTGCTCTACAAAGAGCGACGTAAAATCTATAAAATATGGTAAACATGTGTAAGGAGGACAAAGAGCTACATGTTTCAATAAATCAATACAGGAATTAAGAATGTTAAATGGAGGTAAATAGATAAATAAATCATACATTTAGTAGTGGTGGTGGTATAGTGGATTTCAAATAGAACACAGGAAGTGTGCGAGTTCGATACCAGGCTGACACGGCACTTAACCCTGTGGTGAGTTCACTGTTAGTCGCTCTGGATAAGAGCGTCTGCTGAATGAGCTGTAATGTAACGTGATGTGATGACATACCCACAAAGCATGGTAAACAAGACGGTCGGTGTGACATGTGAGCAGGCCTATTGAAAGGTATCCATCCACTACATAGTGCTTTAAAAAAGACGGAATGAAAAATGTAATTCTACTAACAACCCGCGAGTTTCTGCCCATAGAGAGCAGCTCAACAGATGTTTTCTACTTTGCGTTGTCTAGTCACGGGACGCAAACATACTAGCGAGGTCGTTGACGCGTCCAGTGCAGCTAACATGTGTAATCTGTGGTCCAGCTACATAAAGAGCACGAAATAAAACAGGAGCATTTAAAGAAAGAAGCCCAGGAACAGTTCAAATGTATTCCAAGCAAAACTTGAGCGTTTCTAAAATAAAATCAGCAAAGTGTCACCCTGGAGTGTGATAAACAGTGTGTGTAGGACACGGCTGTTTACCAGAGCAGACCTGGACAAAGAAAGCCAGACAGGCAGCAGTGGAGCCATGGAGGGACCTGAGCCCAGGAGAGAAAATCCTGTTCTTTTTCACAAACACCTTGTAGAAAAAAAAGAAAAAAGAAGCCTGACCACAAAAGAGGCTCTGTGCTAGAGGCTATTTCAGTTAAGAGTTCCAGCCAGGACAGCTCCACTGAGAGCACAAGTGAGATGGAAAGCGAGAAAGAGAAAAGGGAGCTTTATTTGGTTAACAACTTCCACAAATGTGCGGGAAGAATGTGTATAATTTGGCCCTGTTTGTTTTGCATTAGTATATAAAATATGTTGGGATTACTTCATCACACATTTTAAGCCCACGGAAAAGGGAGATGGGTGAGAGTCTAGAAGGGGAACCACAGCTTTTTGTAAGTTGGGTTTTGGGTATCGTATCAAATGTGTCTCACTGGGACAGCGGCTTCAGCAAAGCACGGTGAAAAAATGTGAGCCCGAAAAAAAGCGATACGGTGCCAAAAAGACAGCCTCAATCAACATCAATCACCGGTTACAGCGAACTATTTGGCAAGAAGACACAGGACAGTGGTTCCCAAACGCTTTTTTCAGAAGTACCCCCACAGCCCTGTCAGACGAACTCAAATACTCCATCAATATCACCATTTACTCCACCCGTTTCTACTACTTTCAGGTTATCCACACTATTGGCTTTTAGATAACTAGTCCAACGCTTTGTCAATTATTTCCACTGTGCATCAATTACTAGCTATTTCAGCCTTCAGCAATTACTTTTAGCTAACTTTTACAATTGTTTATCCATAACTTTTAAATGATTTATAGTCATAACTAGCTATATCAACCATATATCCGTTACTTTTAGCCAACTCTTGCAGCTTATCTGCTCGCTTATAAAATAAAATAGTTTTCACAATCAAATAAACGGCACAATCTTTCCACGTACGCAGGTAACTGGAGACACCGGTCACACACAGTAAGCAGCATATTGCTCGAAGATTTTTTATGCATACTGGTCGTGGAATTTGCCGAAAGACCGTAAAACAGCAGTTTTCTGTGTAAGCCATCTTTAGTTTACTGGGATCGTCGTGGTTCTTACTATAAGGATTTCCCTATGCAGCTGCCAGGATTGTGCAGTTTGAATACCTGCCCAAAGACACAATCTTTCAGTCCACCAGGTAGTGGGGAAATGGGACCATTCCTGATGCCTTTTGGTGTGAAAGGTATCTGGTTAGGCTCTGTTTTACAGCCAGGCCAGAGGGGAAAGTAAACTGGGATGAAAAGAACAGAAACAACAATAAAAGAAGGGAATAAAAATCTAACCGCAGAATGAAGGCCAGATTGCCCTAATTCACTGTCATCTCAAGTATTTTTTTTTTTCTCAAGTCGAGGGAGAGAGCGGGACAGAGAGCGGCAGTAAACCCCCCCATCCTCCCTCCTTCCTTCCACGTCCGCCCACACCCATTCCTCTCCTCCATTCAGATTTACTGCTCTTAAATTGTTTGCCCTCTGCTTTTAATGGCCATCTCTAGATCAACAGCTCTTAAAATAAACACAGAGGCTTGGATTACCTTCTCTATCACCATTCCGCTGAGGCGGAATACACTTGTGTGTCGCTCCGCTCCTCTCCTTCCGTCTTTACGTTAACTCTCTGGGTGTGTGTGTGTGTGTGTGTGTGTGCTCCCCTGTATGTTTGGGTTGCTGGAGGAGAGCCTCGCATTTAAGCTGAGCAGCAGAAGAATGGAAACTCAAGTAGGGCTCAGAAGCCGGGTGGTCCCGTGTCTAATAATACACCACTCAAATGTTACCGCACAATGGGCAAATAACAGAGTAGATCAAGTCTGTTGCTGCTGCTGAGAGGGATACCAGAGAGACTGAAAAATACCTACTAATAAGTCTAATTGTTGTATCCAGCCCTGACATCTTCCCAATTCCAAATCATTTGCAGATGATATCTGAGCAGGATTCTGATAAAAATTCAAGAATAAGTAGAAGAGCACTCGGAGATCACAGACCTTCGCCAAGGCCATGCCCCACCTCGCAACGCTAACGAAAGAGAGAAATTATTTTGTGTATCCGCTCCGTGATTTGGATAAGCACCAAAACGTAGTGGGTTTTACCTTGGCTGACTGTACCCTTCCGCCAATTTTCAGGAAAATTAGGCCAGTAGTGTTTCCGTAATCCTGCCAACAAACAAACCAAACTGAAAACATAACCTCCTTGGCGGAGTTAAATATCACATGGTTTTATAACTTCCTAGTTTTGCTGTGACAGATTGCACCCGGTCAAGGACCAGCGAGGGGGGCTCAGTTGGGGCCTGGTTTACCTAGTCTCCGAGGCCTGCGCACCCCGCAGCCTAATCCCAGGTCCCACTCCTGCCGCAGGACAGCTGCGTCATATCAGTGCATGTACATTTCTGTGCACGTTTGCTTCTAAATGTGGTCGTATCTCTTCATGTGTACATACAAGGCCCACAGGCATCAGGTGTGAAGGGGGGGGGGGGGGGTTCAGGTGCCGGGTAAGTGCGGAGAGGACACTCATATGCTCCGCTGCAGACAGCGTTTGTTGTTGTTCGGCCTGCTTCTATGGCGCACATGAGCATATGCATGGAGGCACACTTACACTCTCAGCGTACATACACAAACAACACCTAAAAACCTACTTCACTCCTATGCACTTAAAGAGAGCCACTGGGGGGTTGTACGCTTAATCCTTTTAGGGGAAAAGCAGATTGCATTTTAAAAATTAAAAAGGGGAACGGGACGCAGGCTCATGTTTATGAACGATAGCAATTCAGACGGCCAACTCGCACGCAACGGTTGTATTATTATTATGCGAACACAGAGTATTTACGTACATTTACTTCATGTTTGGCGTCAAGGCTTTGCCCTCGTCACGCCCAACTAAGACTGCACTGAGAGACTGTTCATGACTTTTCCTCATTATATGAGAACATACTGACGTGTTTCACAAGTCCTTACCGGAAAATAAAGCAATTTTTCTGTTAGGGGCCTCAGAGACCCCAGCTGTCATAATGCTCTGTATCTGTGATTGGTGTTGACTTTTACGCAGCGCTACCCTTCAAAAAATCCCAAATAAATGAGTTTGGATTTCTGATTTTTTTATAAAAAATTCTTTATACGAGGTCAAACGGGAAGTTTGACGCTTGTGTGGTCTGACTGATCATCATCACTATTATGTTGGATATCACGCTATACATTTGTCTAATATGTATTACTTAATGCACAGCCAATATAACATTAAACGTGAAATGTTTTCCATCCGAGCAATGCATTATGGTCATTTCTGTATTTTGTCACCATCTGAAATGAACGGGTAACCACTTTAATATTATCTTACACGTTGAGTTTCAAAATAAAAGCAGAAAAAGCATTCGGAGAAAACAAATGGTTGATTAAATGATGAATTAGGGTACTTAGCGCTTCTTAGAGGATAAAACTGTGTAAGCCCCCTGGACTGAACTAAGCCCGACAAAATGTGTGAATAACATTAAAAGGGGAAGAAGAAGAAAAAAAAAAAAAAAACTGCTCTGAAATTAGTTTGACATTTTCATATGTCTAACTTGGTCAACGTCCAACAACAAGTGTTTTATACATCAAGAAACAGTACATCAACAGTATAGCCAAGAAAATCTAATATTCCTTCTTTTTCTCAGAGGGATACAAATGATTCCTTTGAAACTGAAATCCCGTCTCGACTGTTAAATCCCTCATGTTGACTTACAGTTAGAACGCAGCTGCTACACGTGACGGCACTTTGTTTATGCACAGTCACACTCAACTGCCCTGTATAGGTATCTCCTTAACCATTTGCATAATTGCATGCGGGGATGCCCTCTATAGAGTGAAAGTGATCCGAGTGGATTCCTCTGGCAGGGCTCCGCGCTCTGGTTGCCCACACAGAGGGCTGGAGAGCCACAGGATCGGCCCGGCACTGCATGGCCACTCACCGTGCCAGCCAGACCAGTTGCTGACACTCCTTGGACGTCACCCAGGAAAGGTAAAAAAAAAAAGAAGCTACGTGGCCATGGCAACTCTATTCACAGCTATGCAATGCACAGATACAGCGAGGACATTTACGCACCGGAGCGTCATAGTTTAGCGTTTTCGTTGCGAGGCTTAAGTCGACGCGCAGCTTCTTTTTTTTTCCCCTCCAGGACATAAACTTATAAAACTATAATACCGGACACGTGTTATTCTGAGAGATAAATGGCAAACAAAAACAATGCAATATCATAAACTTCTTTCCCCGTAATCTCTTCCATATTTCTATTGCTCACCAGGGAGAAAAGGGAAAAAAAAAAAAAAAAACACAATGTTGTTTTCCTATCTTTTTATGAAATTTATGCATCGCTGCTGCCAATAAGAATTCAAATGAGTCTGAAATTATAGACGAGAGAGTTGAGCGCTGACAGTTGACGGGTATAATGAGAACGTTGCCATCCAAAATTATGCCTTGTGAAATGGACCTGGCCGTCCATAAGAAAAGCAAACAGACGGAGAAAGTGAGTGAACGTGTCAGGTGATTCTTTTGAGCGGGAGCCCGGAGCTGGACAGAGAGTGTCCTCAGAGGACGTATGGAGGAGGGAGACCTGAGCGAGGAAGGGGGAACTATTAAAATCAAATATGAGACGGAGATAAATTATGTTGCTATGGAAAGTCCAAATTAGCTGTGACAGAGGCGCAAAGAAATGCTACGAAAATCACTGAGTCTAACATTTTGCACTCACATAAAAGACTTAACTGCAGTCGTCACTGTCAACAGTGTTAGTAATAGTTATTAGTTAGTTATTATTATCGTCGAATCTGCCTAATCTGAGTGCAGAGCTGCAAATTTAGTGCTTAAAAGCGATGAGAGGAAGAAAAAAAAACAACCTGAAAACACAGTCTCCTTTATTCTCTCCAACAGCTCGTTCAAAGTGTAAATCCCTCTCCTCGCTTCTTTGTCCCCGTCTGAGCAGCGCATTTGCAGTTCAGCTGCTCAGAGACGCTGCGAGTTTATTTATTTATCCATTTCCCATTAATTAGAACATTTGCGCTGACAAACGCGGATGTAGTTGCATTAGCGCCTCATTTACACCTGCCTTCCCCTGACTCTTGACTCTCCGGATGCCAAAGTCGCCGCTGCGTTTATAAGTGCTGATAATGGAGAGAAGAGACACCCAGGTATACTTTTAGACACACGGAAACACACGCGCACACGAGCTGCCAGAATGTCTGAACTCAGCGACACCGATGTATTAAAAACACATTAGACAGACGAGTTAATCAGACAAGTTAGTCCGATTATAAAACTGCAAGTATGGAGGATGGAGTGTAACTTACAGCCAGTGGCTTTATTCCATATTGTGCTGCGCACTGGGAGCAGGACCCCCACCCCTGCGACCCCATATATCCACTCTGTTATTTCAGGGAACAAAAGCGGGGCTCTCGAGGCCATGGGTGGATCATGAAAGGAAGAAAGGAGTCCTGCTCCTGCTCCTGCCTGAATAGGGCCCTTTCACACTTAGAGAGGCCTGTTTACTCTCCCTCAATAATGGCTCTAATTTTCTGATCATTATTGAGTAATTCCATCCACCCCCACACCCAGCGTTTAACGCTGTCCTCAATCACTCACGGCACCTCGTTCGTGTCTCCAAAGGGCCCCCGAATGATGTACAATACATGTTGTTCATTTCCTCTAAAAACCCATCAGTGCTTAACGTCGACTACCGTTTCCTGCTTTGCCTATAAAGACGTCTATGAAGACACCTGAAGACATTTAGCAAACAATATGCAAAAGGGAGAAATCAACACATAAAGAGAAATCATTCAGCATTGTTCATTTGACAGTAAAAAAAAAAAAAAAAAATGTCCCCTCCACATATGGAATCATTCTCTCCTCTGATTGGAGAGGAGCGGCGCTTTATCCTCCATTTTGTTTTGGACCTGAATCCACAGCAGCACCATCACACCGAGTAACAATATTCGCTCTGCTAAATGCCGGTGGAAAATATTTTTGAAGGAAGAAAAAAAAAAAAAAAAAAAGTCTGGTAACACGATAGCCATTTTATTCAACGCCATAAAAATAAGATGTAATAAAGCATCCATAGGAGAGGTGGTAGGGGCGTAAGGGGACGCGCAGAGGGGAAGAAGTGTTAAGCGAAAACAAGGATATGGGGGGAAAAATGTTAAAATGAGAGAGAAAGAAAAGGATCAGAAGGAGAGAAGTTGGCAGAGACTGTGTCGGTTTGAAAAGCTGGCACCTTCTAAACAGAGCTGCAGCTCTGGTGCCAAATGCTGCCAACCAGCCCCACTAGCCTGAATATCTGCCCTCCCTCTCTCTTTGTTTTCAGCATGGCATTTTGCATCATCTTTATTCTACGCTTTTCTTTTTACTTTATATCAGCGCTCAATATCATCCTTAACAGCAGTGACTGACATTTATTACCATTAAATGAGAATAAATAAAGCGAGGAGGAAAATTAAATGGGAGATATTTATTAATCTATTCATTATTAGTGTTCATTAAGGGTTTTATTTAGGTGTTTTTTTTTTACGTAAGAGGATTTTGTTTGTGTATAATTGCAAAAAAAATAAAAAATTCTAAATGTGAGACGGCTTTAAATAAAATCTAAAACAGAGACAGGGGGTGGGGGGGGATCTGTGCTCGGCGGCGTCGCGGTGTTCCGGTCCCGTTTTCCGTATGGAAAGAGCTGTCCCAATTACAGGGCAGTCTCCCCGTGCTCTGCTCCACTGGACCGAGGGAACAAGGCGCGAGGCGGACTGATCAGAATCTGTGCTGCTGGGAAAGCGGCCCAGAAAAGACGCTCTCCTTTCACTGCTGTCTTCACCTCTCCTCTCCGCCCGCTCTTTGCCCCTCGGCTCAGGCAGCTGAGGAGCCAAGCCACCCCTCCTGTGCTGAGATACGTATGTTTTTAAGGGACAGACAGATTTCAAGCCTGGCGCCTGTACAGAGAAAGAGAGGGACTACTCACACACTGAGACGAGACGGGTTAGAGACCAAAAATAATACACCGAAAAACTAGAGGGAAAATATGCGCCTATATAGTCGTTTTGTTCTTTTCTTTTGAAAAAGGAGAAAATCCATTCAGGAAAAAAATAAATGCCGTAATTGACCAATAGATAGAAAGCTTATTAATTTTATTGCATGTGTTTACTCTATTCATTAATGTTGTTTTAATACCTATAATTAAGTAATTTAATTTCTTCAGAAATAAAATACATTTCCGTTTGGTAAATGTAAAAAAAAAAAAAAAGTCAACTGAGCTGAGCAGCTTAATTGCTAAAAGAGACACCATAACATTTATTTATTAACCTTAATTACACAAATAATTAAAAATCACTGTACAGTGAAATTGGGAAATAAAGCTAATCCATGTTGCCCACAATAGGCACTTTCTGGTACAAGGAATTTTTCTATTTGCTAAGCTAAGACCTGACCTTTGCTTCAAATTAGACTTAATTCAATCATATACTCAGTCTTTTGTATATCTTTTCCAGTATTATTCACTAAACTGGATAATTACAGTGAATATGAAGCAGGTTGGCCCGTTACCAAGCCCGCAGAGCTAATCAGCAGTCGGACCTACAGAGTGCTGGAAAAGTTGTGAGAGATCGGTTAAAGGAGGTCATCGGATCGGGCCGAGCGACGGGCTTTTCACAGACTTATTTGGAAGCCCGATCATATTGGAATGATCTGTTTACCAGCAATTCCTTACACACCACTATCCTTTTCTCTTTCCCTCCTTCTACAACACACACACACACACACACAGACACACACACGCACAGCAAAAAAGCAACTGGAAAAAACTAGGGGCTCTGAAAACGGGCCAAGCCTTTGCCTCAGTGCGTATTAAAAACACCAGTGTCACTGACGCTGTCCCGTCAGGAGAGGGGCTCACCGGAGCTCAAACTTTATTGGGCACATTATTTTAAATGACAACAAAGCGTAAGAAAGTTTCCGTTGAAAGTGTCGGAGCAGCAGTGTTTTTCACACCAGATGAATGTGGCTCCCTCGGCGCCGACACTCTCTATTTCTCTGTCGGCCCGGGTTACGGACCGGTGCCAGAACACTGGAGCACAATTCTGCTCTCCGTCCAGAAATCCCCGCTCTGCACAACACGCTCGGCCGAGGACAAGAAGAGACTGAGAGGGATGTTTTATTTTTATTTGTTTTACCTTTAAATCATTTTTGATTCCCTCTTTCTTCTTCTGCAAACACACAGCAACTGACAACGTCTGCACAGGAGCATTTCTGCTGTATAATACCGCACACATTCTGCTAAAACAGAGCCATAATGTTTAGCCTCTATAAAGCACCACACACACATATATCTGGGTGTGTAAAAAAGAACAAATCCCACTCAGTCTGGCCTCCTCTTCATTATGCAACTGCATCTGATAACGTTACCTTCCTTTGAAGCTCAGGATATTGGGCAGAGCAGATAAGATGTGTTTGATGGATTAGCGTGACGTTAAGTCTCTCAGTCTGTCTCCCTGTCCATTCCTCTCTTTGTTCGCCTCTATTAAAAAGATATTCTCCTGGCCGTTTGTAATGTCGAGACTATGCACAGACAAACACTGATGGGTAAATGAACATCTCAGGTTCGCAGCGGCACCACAGCAGCGTGGAGATGCGGTGCAGTCTGGCGTACGCGCACACGTTTGTTGGCTTTTTCGGACCTGGCTCCGGCACCTCTCTGGTCCGTCTGCCTCCAGCACGGGGAGCAGATACGGAGGCCACACTCTCAGAAACATCTTTTTAATCAAAACAGCTCGAGTAATGAAAGCTGGATGAGGCGGCTCCGGCTCCAAACATGACTAATGCTGGAACCGTTCGGCTTCGTCAGGCTGACAAATATGGAACATGACGCTCGAAAAAACATGACCGGATCCGGGGTCTCGAGGTGGAGGAAGGCCCACAGCGCCCAACTGGCGAGCCAGACTTTATTTTCGACAGACATGTGATCAAAGATGAGATCAGATCCCCTCACTCCCTCTCTCCCTCACTTCCTCCACATCCCTGAACCATTATCGTTATCATCATCAGATGCAGCGGAATCAGCGCGAAGAAAATTAAGCACCTTTGGGGTCAACTCATCAGTCCACGGCGCTGCATGTGTGTGTGTGTGTGTGTGTGTGTGTGTGTGGCCAGGCATTTGTCAAAAGAACATTTCGCTAGTGGAACCTTGCTTTGCAGCTGCAGAGCAGAAGTACAGCGGCTGGGTTCTGTCCCAGCTCTCACTGCCTGGAAGGGCCCAAGACTATAATTGGACTAAAGCAGAGACACATACGGTACTGTGGGGAAGCAGAAACAGAGGAGGGGGTTTAGTGCGGGGAGGGGGGGGGGGGGGTATCTTATGTTCTGTCAATCACGCTGCTTCAAAGCGGAGCCCCTCCCCCCCTTGCAGCTGGCGACAGTGACATCAGTGGGACAAGAGAACTGAAACACCGCGGCAGCGGGGACGGGCGGGTGAGACGGCTGTGGTCCAATCATCAGGCCTGGCAACTGATAGCTTCCGCAAAGACACAGACACCCTGGAATGGGGAGCTAAGAATAAAACTGTAACGCTGCCACCCCAAAGGTTAGAATGGAGCCACTGTCTGTCTGTCCTTCTGTAAACTCTGGTTAACCCCACACAGCCTCCTGGAGCAATTATACAAGTGGATGTTTTTTATTTGACTTATTTCCTTATTTTTCTCTGCTCCATTCTAGTCGTATGTGCAAGGTGCTGCACAGACTGCGCGTGAGGTTGCTGTGGAAAAGCGGAGCACGATCAGATTAAAAGAACCCGTCTCCCTCTCACAGCACCGGACTGTGGCTTTTTTTTTTAAGTGAGCAGGAAAAACAAAAACTAGCACTACTTCATTTATGATGAACCACAATTTTAAGACATGCTTATGGAAGGTTAAAGGAAGAGTACGCGCTCAGCTGGGAAAACGTATTTAAAAACAGATTTATAATGTTCATATATGTACAAAAGAAAATCTAAATGTCCGTAAGGCCGGTGCAGTGTTCGTATGGGGGTGAGTGGCTGCTGGATTCTGGCACAGAGTAAAAAAGAGGCTTTACTCCGAGGGGCACCAGGCTGCGCTTGGAGCTAATCTGAGCCGCGGTTCGCCACGGCGCATTGTGGAACAGGAAGAGGCGCTCACGGAGGCCCCGCTAACTCAAGCAGAGTTACACACTGGGCTGAAAGGAGCCTGGCATGGGGTACTCTGTCACAGAGGAACGCTGCACCTCCCTGCCAAGGAGGAGAATTAAGGGCCTGTAACTGTACACCAGTCTGGGGTAAAAGAAGCCTTTACTGGAGACGCAGGACAATAGTGAAGGCTGGAGAGGAAGCAGCCACCTGACTCTACCTGCAGACACCTGAATCATGCAAACAGACGACTGGGCTGTAACTGTAAAGTAGCTTCACGCTGAAAAGACAAAACATACATTTGTATATTATACCAAATTGTAAATTAATACTGCTAAAACTGTAGTCACAGATTATTCAAAGTATGTGTGCTACAGCTTGGCTAAAATTGTAAATATGATAAATTTCACTATTAAGTCACATATCGGACAGCACATGAGTGTCTGACATACAGCACCACTTGCAATACCACTGACCCACCATCAATAGCTGTTTTCATTGGATTAAAGCCTTTTTTTATTTTTTTAATTAATTTTAAAAACAGAATCATATCTGCACACCTCAAACAAGAAAAGTGGATAATTTGCCAAGAATAGCAGCTCTTCTCTCCCAGGGTCAACGCAGTGATACCATTAATTAATATAACATTTAGATTAATTAAAATGACTAAAACAAAAACATAATCTTCTTGTTTCTTTGCTTCATTTGGCTTAAGAATTAAAAAATAACTCAATATTATGTTTCCTAAATATTATTATCCTTGCTAAATAATTTTAAATAAAAGTCTCTATTTTTATCGACAAACTCTATTCCATGTGACAGTGTCAAATTGCCCTCAGAGAATTCAAGCAGGTTTGTATACACATGACACTCAAATATTTTCACGACCACTATTTTAACTTTATGGTCACAGCAGGAAACACGTGTGCCAAATCTGGGGGAAATAAAACATCTCACAGACAAACCGAGGCAGAGCCACGCTGCCGAACACAGACAAGTCTCAACTTTGGGAAAGCTCCTGTGTGTGTCAGCGTATGAGTGTGTCCACTTGTGAGCGTGTGTGTGTGTGTGTGTGCAGAGCGGCGTAAGGCTGAGGCGGCTGCAGACAGGCCGACTCTCACTGCCTCCTAAACTACCTGGGACTGGGCCAGCTGTCACTGCAGACCAACACACACACACACAAAAGAACCCACAGACACACACTGTTACTGATACACACCAATCTCACAATAACATACACATGGATTACACACACACACACACACACACACATACACACACACACACACACGTTTGCAGATGCTTTTGTTTACTGATGGCACCGGAAAACATGCACATTTGGATTTAGACAAATTTGCACACAAAATACTTGAACAAATGTACTAACGCAAACATATCTCGAGGTAAACACAGGTTTTAAGCCCCGACTGTCAAATTCTCAGAATCTCGTTAAACCGGATAGAAAAGTCCATCTGAAAAACGTTTTTTTTGTTTCAATCCTGCGCAGACTGTCCCTTTAAAATGTCATCTTAGTTATCTTCGTCCTGATGGTGTTTTATCAAAGCCTGGCGTTGGCTCAGCTTGGTACATAGTGAGGGGCAAGGTCTAATCTGTGATTTGCATGCCAAAGTGTGTGTGACAAATCAACACACGAGGAAGAAAATGTATTTGATGTGCGTGCGTGTGTGTGTGTGTGTTTGTTATGCAGGTGGCTACAGTAATACACACATACCTGGTGAGTGGACGAAGTAGGCCAGGTAGAGGTCCAGCTCCTTGACCGCCACTCCAATGTGGTGCGGCTGGACACACAGGCCGTGGTTGGAGCACTGGGGCGACTTGACCAGCCGCTCCCCGTCCGTGCTCTCCAGGGGGCTGCCCTTGAACAGGATGACCATCACCAGGTCCAGCCGCCACACCTTGTCGGCCTGGCGGAGGCAGTCGATGCGGCGGATCTTGCCCTTCTGGTCGGGGTTGGACAGCACGCAGCAGGGGGGCTTCTTCCCCGTGATGGTGAGCACAAAGTCCTCGCGGAACTCAGGCCGGATGTCCTTGCGAAGCTTGGCCAGCAGGCGCGAGGCCCACTTCTGCTTGATCTCTGGCTTCTCCCCCAGCAGCTCGTCCTTCACCGCGCGCTCTTCGTCCTTGGTCATCCTCTTTTCGTGCTTCTTGAAGTACTTGCGCTTACGGGCCTGCAGGTTGAACCAGGTGTAGGAGAAGGCACGGACATGGGGGAGGAGGGCCTCAATGAAGGGATGAAATTCATCCTGACGAGAGAGAGAGACATGTGGTGTTAGGAGGCTGCAAAAAAAGGCTTTTAGTTTGAAAGGGAGCATGCAAATCTCTAAAATGAAGCAGTAATTATAATAGAACATAACATAACATAATTTAAAAGAATAAGAGGCAATAGAGAAAATTTTACAAAATATGTGATAATAATAAAGTGATTGTATTGTTATTGTTAGTAAAAAAATCTAAATGATTATAATTACTTGTTAATTTAAAATTAAAGTTAACTTAAATCTAAATTCCAAAAAAGCAATTCAAATAAATATTCTTGTCTAAAATGTCAAAACATTTTATCATTATTACCGATCAAGTAAAAAGCAAATAAGTATGCAACAATAAACAAGAAAATTGAGCTTAAAAGTAAAATGCAAAAACCTCCTTTTTCGTGAATAAACACAGAATTATTCAAGACAACAAAATGCATGAATTCAAAAGCAACTGAAAAGCTGAGCCAAGTTGCGCTCCCAGTTTTCTGCTGTTAAAAGAAAAGTTATTCTGCTGTACCATAATACCTTCACTACATATCTCTGGGCAACAAAGCCCAGATCTCGCCACAGCGCTCCTGTGCCAGGGTTGCCACACACCGGTCGCTCCCCACCGCCAAGCTTTGCCGCCACAAGACCACTGTTGAAATGTGCAGCTAAAAGATCAGCCATACCATTTCCTATCTCTGCTACCATGCAAGGGAGCTCCAACCAGACTCACATTTCCACAACAAACTGAAAGCAGACAGAAATCACCACAGAAAACCACACTGCTAGAGGAAGACAGACGGCCTGGTAGTTACCATTTTGCACTCTCATCATAAATTTGGCACAGCGTTTAAAGTGAAAAAAAAAAAAAAATCTCCTGCACCAGTTTTTTTTTTTTCTCCCGCGCTCCCCAATGTAAAGCAAACGCTGGTTTGGCAGGGTGTGGAGAAATAGTGGATGAAAAAAAACTTGAGGGGGGGGGGGTTGTAAAAAATAATTAGCAGAATATGCTGCTCACTAAAAACAGTGGGCCAAAGTTTAAAACCAAAACAAAAAAAAAACAAGATTATAGGAAGGAGGAAATTCACTGCAATAGGATCACGGCCAGCAGCTCATTACACAAAAGCCAAAAATTACAAAAAAGACAGATAAAAACTTGTAGCAACAAATATTGTCAAGTAAAAATAGAAATGTTAACGGTATTGCACTTAGAAAAAAAAAAAAAATCCTTGGCAAAGTGTAAGTGGTGTCTGTTCTGATCCCTGGGCCCGGCGCAAGACTCACACAAACACACACACACACACACTCACACACACAGATGGGGGGGCCAGGGAGCGCAGAGCACAGAATAGGGGAAAAAAAAATAGAGAGCCGAATCAATGTTGGACGAGCGCATACGACCGCTGGCAAAGCCGAGTGCTGCTTCTTTTTTCCCCTTTTCTCTCCAACTCTCTCTCTTTCTCTTTCTGTTTCTCGCTCGCCGTCTCTCGTCCTCTCCGCGTTCTTTCCCTAACCATTGCTTGAGCCTTTGCCAACACGAGTAGGGCCCACCTATTTGGCAACAAGATGCCTGTAGCCCAGCCAATGCGTTAGCTTCAAGAGCTGAAAGGGAGGGAAAAGAGAAAGAGGAGAGGGTGGGGAGGGGGGTGTAGTGGCAATGAGAGGGAGAGCGCGCAGGAGATAGAGAGAGAGAGAGAGAGAGGGAGAGGGAGAGAGAGAGCAGGAGGGAGCAGGTGGGAGTGCAAGAGAGCGCGCAGCCTTGTCCGACGCTGCACAATTTGCCAAATCGACAAGTTCCACTCTGACACGGAGGCAAAGTTCAAGGGAGCAAGTCCTCTCCTGCACCAATCCCCGCAGCCCTCAGCCTGCCTCAATCTTTACTATGGCCGCCATCGCCTCGTCTCCCTCGCCCCCCGCACAAACCCCCGCCCTCCTGTCTCTCTCTCTACCCCTCTCTCTGCTTGCATAATGCCACCTTGGCAGAGGATGGCAAAGAGAGGACACACAGCTTCAGAATCCCTCCAGACCCCACCACCGGCAGCTGCTCATGGGTTTACCACAGCAAACAAAGAGGGAGAAACAAACCCAGGCAGCCACACTCCTCCGACTACTGCACACACACAAATCAATGACGAGATGATTTAGAGGCTGAATACAGAAATGGTTACAGAATTTCAAGGGGAAGGCAGCAGGCAGAGGGAACTGAATTTGCCCCAGCTGTATTGAACAGCGCTGCGAGCAGCAGATAAACGGTCAGCAGGAGTGTCGACGTCTCCCAACGAAATCCCCAAACCCAAAATTTGCTCTGCGCCTTCCTCCTGAACTCCCGGGAGGGTTTGGCGTTGGGTCTGTGAGTGGCGACGGCTGCCATGGTGCCTCATCGTGATAGCATGTCATTCAGGGTTGCACCTGCTCCGCAGACAGCGAGTCTGGAGGCAGTAGTGCTGCTGAATCATAGGCTGGGAATGGAGGGTTGGGACTCCAAAACAAAAAGAGGAAAATTTGCCGTGTGCAGAAATCCTATTTTAGACACCAAACCTCTGCAATATCACCTCGGACGTGCTGCACTAAGACTCACATAGACAACCACTGATGCAAGGAATATGTGTAGAGCGGACACAATTCGTCAATCCACAGAAAATTTAACTACTATTTGGATTATTGACTAATAGTTAGTCATTTTTTTTTAACTAAAATGCCAAACTGGTTACTTGGTTCCAACTTCTCAACAGTGAGAATATGATGCTTTCCTTCGCCATGTATGATACAAGCATGATAATCTATCGAGTTGTGGACTGACGGACACACAAAACAAGCAATTCATAAGATGTCGACTTGGTAGAGCCGCAGAGATTAATCGATTATTAACGTCAACTATTTTCATAATTGATTTATTGGTTTGAGTTATTTTTAAAAGAAAAAATAAATGTGAATATTTTCTGGTTTCTTTGCTCCTTTATGACAGTAAACATATATATATCAGAGTGGTGGACAAAACAGGACATTTGGGAAACGCTGATCGAACATTTTTCACCATTTTTTTGACATTTTATAGACATAATGGACAGACTAATCGAAAATAAAAATTAGAAGACCTATTAGTCGATCAACAGAAAATTCACCGGCAACTATTTTGCTTATCGACCAATCGTTAGTCATTTTTAAGCAAAAAAAAATAAAAAATCCCAAACTGGTTTCCTGGTTCCAGCTTCTCAACAATGAGGATTTGGTTGTTTCCCCTTCGCCATTTATGATACAAAAGAGAGTATCTGTTGAGTTTTGGACTGACGCTCGCACAAAACAAACTATTCAAAGCTGTCACCTTGGGCTCTGAAATAAATCATCGCAGCCATTTTTCACAGCTGTCTGGCATTTTACAGAGAAAATGATGAAATGGGGATACGAAGCGACAGACTAAACCTTAATGATCGCAAGCTACAACTCTAAATGAACATTTAAGCTGTGAATTCAGAAACGTCTCTCCTTGTTCAAAGAAAATAACTAAGTGCCAAAAAAATAAATAAATTCTGCCAACTCTTTAAGAAGGAAGTGTAAATCTGTAAAATAACGGCCCGAGGTTATTGACCTTCTCGTAGAAGGAAAAGGTGGAGGTACTCCAACGCGCTAATAAACATCCCGGCCTCTCGCTCTCATTACAAACAGCTTCATCTTCCAGCCTAATGAAACTCTGACTCCCAGCCATCATCTGTCACCAGCGAAGGACCGCACACCTCCACCACACTCATCCTTTGTGTGTCAGTGACCATGGCTGGATAAAGCAAGAGGAGCACGCGGAGGAGCTCACAAGTCTTATTGTGGTGTGTGTGTGTGTGAGACTGTGTGTGTGAGACAAATATAGCATCAGAGTAGAATATATTTCTGCTCCCATCACCACCTGCGATACACAAATCAGGAAACTTAACTGGCACTTGAATGCGTTTCCTGTGTGTCTGCTTTTCAGTACAAATTAAGTCTTTCTGGGTGACCCTGCCAAAATGCAAATAAACCGCCATTCAAATGTCACTGGAATTTGACTACAAGGGGGTTTAAGTCATTTTCCTTAGCTATGCTATTTGCCTTTCCACGGGCTGCAAAACAAAAAAAAAGGGAATAAATCCATCCAGGGATAACTGTTATGCAGATTCTTTCAAACTGCCAAATCTGGAGGGAGAAAAAGGATCCTTCAAAGTCTCCGTGGGTGAGCTCGAGTGTACATTTGCATGTCTCCACTATCTGCTGCGTCACACAGGCCTGTGTAACGTTCAGGCTGCAGTGAAATGTGCGTTTATTAAGCTTTAACGAGGCCACACACTCGTCCCGGGAAGGGTCTCTGGGTTAATGTGCTTACCTGCAAATTAAATTACGGCCAAACGGGCTTGGCCTTTATCTGTAATTCGGGTTTATTGTTAATTAGCTGTCGGTGTTTCCTTCTCCGGATGTGCGTTTTACAATGTTGCGAAATACATGTTCACGCGCAAAACAAAAGGTGAGCGCGCGTTTCCGGTCCCAGGAGGCACGTGAGGCATTTGGGGTCACTATTTCAGGCCTGGAGAAAAAAAATAAATAAAATGACAAAACAATCCCTGCGCGAGTTTCTCTAATAGACCAACATTCACCCAATTAAAGTCCTGGATTATTTTCCACCAACATGTTTCTCTGGCTAATTCCCTCAAATATCATCCAGACTCTGTTAATAAAACGGGAGGAAAAACTCAGCCAAAACAATTAAAAATGCACCATCACGTCTTGTCTCCCCGTCTCTCTGTTCTCGTAGGGCACTTGAAATATGAATACTACTTTAAAAAATAAATAAATAAATAAAAAGAAAGAAGAGTGAAGACATCATCGACGGAGTGTGCCAGGAATAACATGGGAATGAAAAAAGACGGGCTGGCATCCCCGCAAGTGACACATTTGTGCTGCTACACCGTTACTAAAACCCGACGTCAATTAAAACGGGGAGAGGAGACCCAGAACACATGGAAATATGTATTATAAATGTTGTGTATCGAGGGAATGAATGAGCTTTCCTGTAAAGGCCCTGAATGACCCGGATTACGGCTGAAGATATTAAATATCATAGATGTTGAAGCCTGGACCCTTTTTTTTTTTTTCTCTCTCTCTAATTTAAATAATAATCCAAACAATCAAGTTGCGTGCTTATTTTAAATAAATAGCCTAAACCTAAATAAACGTGGGCCTAAATATCAAAATGGCTGTTGTGATGATTTGATAATTATTGATATTTAAACGCTTTAAAACCGAGTTCTCTTGCAAAAGCGTCGATTTCAATTTCAAAAATTGTGCTGCATAAAAACCCTCAGCTCAATTTAAACAGTCTATGACGAGACAAAAGAAATGATTTTGAAGTCCTTTAGTTTTTTAATTCCCAGCACGTCTGACCGAGACTGTGAGTTGGCTGCCAACTTCAGATTAACTGTTTCAGTGAGGAGAGAAAAGGCTCTTTGCTCTGGAAAAACCCTGCGAAACAGAGGAGGGTCCATCTTTAAAATAGTTAATATTATGGGCTGCTTTTTCCCCCACTTTGCATGCATTGCCTTAAAACGAGCCTATTGTATTGTTTGCCATTATTTAACTCCTCAATCATTTCCATTTTATGTTTTGTTTTTTTAATAAAACATGATCTAGAAACAATTTAATTTAGATATAATAATAATAATAATAGCTAAATAAAATCAGATTTTTCTATTTATTCAGCCACTTCATTGTGGAACACTCACAACACACTCTACATGAATGCACTCATATACTAATTAAAAAAATGTTTTACATGTTTGTATGTTGCTTTAAAATACTGCAATGGTTCAAATAAATAATAAAATATTAAGACTTGATAAACCAGCTAACAGTCCTGCTTGCACGCAAAGTAAATTCCTCTCGATGAATGCATGTAAAATGAAGGCAAATTAAAATTACAGAGCAATCAGAAGTATCTGTTTAGTTTTTATTCAGGCAACCTTGTCTGACATTCGAAGAAACAATTTAGGTAAAAGTGAGCTTTGCTCTAAAGTCCAAATCCTAAAGCCAAATAATCAAAACTCTGGCACAGTGAAATGCATAATTTTTTTGTCTTGATAAATCCCTGGCCCGAATGTTTTGTTTTCCAACCAACGTTAAAATGTTTCATCTACATGAGTCAACCCTTCTGAATGCCCACAGTTCCACTTGTAAATATCTTTAACTTAAGAAAAGTTCAACAAACTCAGACAGCAATAAAAGTCCTTCCTGACCCATAATGCCCAGTAGTGTACCTCCCCGTCCTGCTCGGTCCTGCTCCGCCCTGTGGTTCCTGACCTTGCAGAAGCTACCCTGCATCTCATTAGACCAATTAAACAGTGGTCTGCGTGACCCGAGGGCCTCCCAGCCGCCTGGCCCTTCATTAGCGCAGCTCTGTGCTGCTGGGGCTCCGCTCTGTCCTCTCCTGCCCAGCTGAGTGTCCCTGACCCTGGACAGAGCCTGACACAGCTCCCTATGACCCCGGCTCGGACCACTGAAGGAGAGCCAGAGCGGGGAGGGAGGCGGCGGAGGAGACGGGGGTTAGGAGGGACGGAGAGGATGCGGATTCAATCATTCGCTTATGACATTTAATGGTTGGTGTGCGTGGATATTTTATTCCAAACTGTTTTCACATCATTTTAAAGCTCAAGTTTCTACCTTATGAAATAGCCATTTAGGGGATTATATATCACAGGGTGGCAGGTGTGCTCCCTCGCTTCATCCAAAGCTACCCAAAGTGTTTCCTGATGCAAAAGAAAGTCTTCTTTAGCTTGATGTGGTTTTATACTGTAATCAGAACAAGCTACAGTGCCTGCTGCATGACCCTCCATTGTTTTCACACACAGTAATCATGCCTGGGAATCATTAGAAACATTTGTGGGGGAGACACAGGATTACATTTTAAAGATAGGGTGGGGGGGGGCGGGGGGGGTACATCAGGACACCCCACACTCTGAGTCACTGTGGGGGGTAAGTGATGCATGAAGATCCACAGAGCTTTGGTTCGCGTTGGTTGCACTTCTCCAAGTTTACAAACCAGCACGTTACTATGTGTGAAAAATCTGCAAGCAATTTGCGGTGGCTGCGTGCTAACGTGCCCGGGTTGGGCCGTGGGGGGTCGGGGGGTGGGGGGTGGGGTTGTGGGGGGACCAGCTGAGGAAGAGGCACGCACGGCACATTCCAGTCCCACAAAGGGGCTCTGCTGCCTGGCTGCACAGCAAAACCAACTGGGCCCTTCCGACCTCTGGCTCTGGAGCTCCTGCTTTATCAAACCTGCGACTCCACGGAGGCCTGGTTCAATCCATGTGGATTACTCTTTTCAAATGAAACTACGCAACACACACACACACGGATTCACACGAGGGACACACTGAGAGGTTTGTGCGCTGAAAAGGAAAAGGGAAAAAAAGATCATCTTTAACTTCTCCAAAAGCAACAAGAAACTCGAGCTCACTCGAGGCTATTTTGTTTTTGCGATAGAGACTTAAGAAAACAACATCTCCCCCAGGAGGCATAACGCATGTCGAGACGTGCAGATCTGCAGAGATGCAGATGACAGTATTGATGAGCTGCTTATTGACATGGATCATGATACTGTTGCACGAAAGGCTCACGCATCATGACACACATTGTCTGATTTTGCACACAAACACACACTCAACCTCTGCCGCTGTTTAGAAAGAATGTGCTGTTGGGCGAAGGAGCCGCCCTGCGTCGTCTCACCAACGTGTGTGTGACTGGCCGTGCCCGGGCAGGCCGACTCAGCACCACAACCGCCATGACTGAGTGTTTTCTCACTGTGCCAGCCAACACACTGCTGCTGCTCACACTGCTGCCAGTGCACACTGAGCAACGGTGATACTACTGACTGGACCGACGTGTCGTGTGCTTTCTGTTGTCTTTGACAAATCTCTTTGAGTTCGTGCTGTAACGTACGTGAGAAACCAAGAGCTTTTTATGACTGACTCCATTCGGTGAAAGATAAGGCACGCTGTTAATACGAGAACGACCACAGGCACAAAACAGGTCACGCCGAAGCCAAAAGTAGATCCTGGTAGAGGAGCATTCTCTTATCAGGCTTGTCAAAACTGAGATAATGTCAATGGCGTCCTGCTGCAGAGCTCCAGGAGTCAATCACACGTGTTAAGGTGTAAAATCAATTCCCTATCAACAAATAATGTTTAAACGCAGCTGTATTATATTGCACAGTGTAATGCTTTATCACTTGCTTATAGTTAATAAATAAAGAAGATAGTGTATGTTTAATACATTATATCACGTCCATGCATCATAACCTCCACCAATAACATCAAGGTAATCAATACAACCTTGATATTTCAATACAACTGTAACTTATTAAGTTCGGTAACATTAAGCAGCAAATAACTTGTGCTAACCTTAAGAGTTTGGTTACATTAGCTAACGTTAGCTCGCTGTGGTAAAGTTGTTAGCACAACAAATGTCTGTGAGACTATAGAAATATGTAGTTAATGATATTATAGTTTGTTTTATATAAGGTGGGTTCTTGCTGCATACACGGCATGTGCTTAATGTTTTAATGTTATTTTGTATGCTGCACAATGTGTAGGGTTAATTGTAGGTTTTAATTGTTTCACTTGAATAAATATTGTTACTTTCTGTTCGTATCTATTAAAGTGATGTTTTTTTATGTTTGAGAACTCTTGGAAGAATAGAACAGTTAAAAGTGATCCTAATAAAAAAATGTGATGAAATCTTTAAAATACAACAATTAAAACTCATACGGCGAAAAACTAAACAAGGCGATTCCCACAATTTCATCAACCAAGATCCAAATAATGAGCCTGCCAAAGTGGCTGGTAGAGGAGACGAACTTACAAACCACAGCCAGCTTTTAGCAGCATTTGGCTGGTGGCAGGTGTTAATTTTCTACCCTGGTAAAAACCAGTTCTGTAATCGGTAAACATGACGCGGCTGGCCTGCAACAAAGAAATGCATTTAGCAAATGCATTCTCTTTGATCCTGCATTCCTATTTTGGTTTGACGGGAGGTGATTCATTTTTGATGAACACGTCAGAAACATTTTATCATAATAGAAGAGAGATATCATGTCATCGTAACAGCATATAAGCAGCCAGTGCCTGGTAACCTTCACTGTTACCTTTGATCTAGACGCTGCTTGACACACATCACAGAGAATTACGAGTGCGTTGATTCATCAATAGGCTCAAAGCAGAGGGATGTTACACCATAACCCTCTAATGAAAAGATCCTTTTTGCGTTTGGAATTAGAATTTCAACACACCGTGAAATGAAAAGGATCTTCAGGTGCGTGTGTTAACTTGCCGCTTAACAAAGCTGTAGGGCTTTGCTCCTCTTTTCAAAGAGACAAGTGTGAAATGCCAAAGTCAGCCTTTCACACACCGCTGGAAGAGCAAAGTGAGCTGAAACTACACAATTGAGTTTTCAAACCCGAGACAAGCGGCGCACTCGAGCGGAACGCGGCGCGCTGTCTGTTGCCCGTTTGAAGGTGCTGCTGCACCAAAGGAGATTTGAAACTTCCTCCTGATTATCTGACACCTACACCACAGTGAATTCTATTGGTCGCGGCGTTTGGAAAATGAACACTTGTTCCTGCACGGTTTTGTGTAGTTAATGAGTAATAAGCGCTTTGTGTCCACCCATCCGCTCACCAGATGCATGACGTCTGGGCTCCCAGTGATTCACAGGAGAGCACACGCACTTTGTTAACACTCCTTAAAGTCGCTGTCAGATTACATGTCGCTATAAAGCGTTATAATACATCACAAGGCATGAGGAAAACCATGCACATTTTGACCTCTTTTGTAATATATTTCTCATTATTTTGATTCATTTCAATTACATTTACTACTTTTTTTATTATTTGATTGTTCTGTTTTATGCCACTTTATACTTCTACATCATTACATGTCAGAGGGAAACATTTGACTTTTTACTCCATTCTTTACTTTATTTGTTTGACAGGTATAGTAACTATTTTGCAGGTAATTATTTCGCATTACAAAACATTTTATAAGCCTATAAAGTACAGTGCATTGTTAAAGATGATGAGGTTGCTTGCAGCGTGCAGCTGTGTCTCCATGATTCAGATGTCTAAATTATTAGCAGATGGTTTCATTTAAGTCATATTCTCCAATATAAAAAAAAAAAAGCAACAATTAGAGAAATTTAGATGCATCCGGTGACCCTTTCCACTTCCCTATTAATAATGTAATAATCTAATAATGTCATATATAATAATATATCAGTCACAGGAGACCGTTTGCTGATAAATACTTATGGTGCTGATAATCTTTATCTTTCATTTATGATGATTTTGATAGAAATACAGTTTTTTTACATTGTTTTATTGCTACTTTTACTTAAGCAAAGGCTCTGAACACAACTCAACGCACCATGTTTTTCTTTATGGCTGCAATGTTCCATCAAATGGAAAATATTCTTCGTGTCTTGTGCATCATTTTGCATGAAGTTCCCCAAAAATTCAGCCTGATTTGTGACCACTGGACATTTTGAGATCGCCACTGGAAGAATATCTGGCTGCACACGATGAGCTGGAGCATCACTGAGCAAAAAGATGAAGGTATAATCTTATTTAGTTATTTGTCTATGATCTCCGTCTCCATTTCATACCAGTGCTAATTGAATAGAAGTGATTTAGAAGTGAACATACAAACTTGATACATAGATCACATAACAAAAATCTGATTTGGGTTCTGTTTATCTGAGGCATTACACACGTAGCCACCCAATTAACCTCACGTTAACCAATATTTAATCACCCATATGTTTAACCACACACTCGTTCATATGCCTGTTGGGAAACTCTGGTGAAAACCTGTATTTTTTGACTAATTATCTGACAGAAGTTATCATTAAAAAGTGTTCAGTGTGAGATTTAAAAAAATCTCTTTATTCCTGCTAACATCACTATAGTGAAATACACAGCAACCTCACATCGCCACAGTTAATTAGCCTCCGCGGCGTTGAAATGAAAAGGGCTATCGAGGTCTGTGGTCACAACGCGATTGCAGGCATCACACTCTGAGCGGCCATTATGACCACGGGTGGCCGGCGATGTGGGGAGCGCCAAAACTCTACAGTATATACAGTGCTTACGGAGCCAGGGCCAGAAATAACAGGCCCGCGCTAAATAATCGGCCCTTTCACTCCCTACGACCATGACATCACCACAACCACAGCCGGCATGAGGGGAACAGCAGCGCTGTGGCTCTGAGAGACAGAGTGTAGGAGACGCACACACAGATAGACTTCAGGCCTGTATTTGTCTATGCGCCCTGTACAAATTGTAAATTGCTGAGAACACATCTGAATCATCATCAAGCTAAGTCAACACGCCCGTTAACCTTAGCTGTGTGCTCGCGGATAAAGGGTGGAGACCAACGCAGACATGATAAAACTTCCCCAAACTGCCTGATGTGCTGATTGCACACAATATAAACTCTGAGACATATGTGCAGCCACAATCACAGGCCAGGCCAAGACAGAAAAACTCCCTCCTGCATAAAGGCTCCAGGAAAGTAAAGCCCACTACTAATGCAGTGTTGAACGCTTTGCAATCAGACAAATAAAGGGGCAATCTAGCACACAATCAAACTAGAGATTTAGCCTGCTCTCCTGCCAACAGCTAGGGACCTCCTCTTTCTGAACAAGGGATGCACTATTGACTATACCCCCCTCTCTCTCTCTGTCTCTCTCTCCAGTCTTCCCTCGCTGCCAGTCTGAAAGGCGTGATGCCAACCTTTTCCACCATTGGGCATGCTGCCCTGCCCTTTATGCAAATGCATTGCCGCAATCCCAAACTCACAACCCCCACTGTCTCAACCTCCTCGTCTGTGCACACCCCCCTTACGGCCTCCTGTCTGTATATCCTTTTTTTTTTTTTTTTTTTTTTATCTTTATACCTTTTCCATTTAAATTAGCCAAGTAACTGAGCTTAAATCATAGCCATAAGTTATTAATTAAACCCTGATGATCTGACGTCCTGCCTGTATGAATGAAGCGACCAATAGGCCTGCACTTTGTGTGGTGCCCTCCATGGGCAAAAAGCACTAACCAGGGGCGAATATTTGACAGAGGTGTGGTTGTATGTGTCTGTACGAGCCCTGATAAAGGAGACATCTCCTGGCAAAAATATTAGAGTAAAGACAAAGAGCAGGAGGAATGGCATGGAAGAGGGGGAAGGGGAAAGAAAGTGTAAGAATAAAAGAACACATTTGTATTCTTCAAAACGTGTTAAAAACATATTAAGTGATGGCTGCTCCTTTTAATAGGGAAGTGAATTGCACTCACATGGGGAAACATGTTGACACCTTATTAGTTACACTCTGGTAATAATGAGAAAAGATCTTGGAATAATGAGAAAAAAGATCTCGTAATCTTGTAATTATGAGAAAAAGGCGCAGAGTCATGAGAAAAGATTTAGTAGGAAACAACCTTAACTTTTAACATAATTACATTCTTCTTTTCTCTGATAATTACGAGATCTTTTGTCATAATTACATACATAATTACATTTACATAATTACTTTTCTTGTAATTACAAGATCGTAACTCATAATTGCGAGATAAGGCGTACTTTAACTAGCAGGGTGAGTTCAAAATCAAATTAAAATCCCCTGTAATCCATTTTTAGGGCCTGTGGAAGTGCTGAACTAAAGCATGGTGAGGAGTTAATAAACTTCCTGCCTGCGTAAAATGGCAAAGAAGGGGTTAATAATGCCACTGAAGAGAAAGTCAATCATGGCCGCCACTGACAGGCGGGTTTCACAAGTTGGCACAGCGGCTGAATAAACAGGAGAAGTTAATAAATTTGTAGTAGAAGGAGAAGCAGAAAAGTTAAAGTGTAAAGAGGAGATGTGGAGGCCAGTGAGGGAGCACGTGAGGCGAGGACAGCGACAGGGTGAGCGCTGATGGAGGAGCCCTGCTTAATGCGGTTGAAGCAGAGCTTCCGCTTGTGCCGTAGGGCGAGCGTCGAGCCGCACACACAGGGCGCAGGGTCCACACAAGCCGGACACTTTGGAGCCCACACACACACGCCACAGGAAAGGAGCTCGGCCTAAGACAAACACTGCACGACCAGACACACACACATCCACGCATATATACACAAACACTACTGTCTCCTTATATGCCCCGAGTACCAGGACATGTGCTCTGTTATTCTTCCAATTGTGCAACAGACTGAACGAAAAATGGCCACAAAGTCGAATTAACCGTTTGAAATGTCCTGTAGGAAATTTGCAAAATGTTCTGAAATGTAAAATATGTATTTTTTTGTGTGTGTTTGCTGGACTATACGTGAACAGGTCTCCCTTACTAAAGAAATCTCGATCTCAGTGTCAACAAATGGAATTTTCTTTTTCCAGATAAACAAACAAAGACGTCTCAAGCCCAAACAGTCTAGACCAACAGCGCAGCACCGCAACAATCTCCACATATAAACTTCGAGCTTTATTTCCCAAGCCTCCACACAATGGCTGTTCTAATCTTCCCGAGAGGGGATAGACAAATAAACAAAACCAAACAGGTTGGTCGAGGGAGAATTAAGACATTAACACCGTTTCCTTTTTTCAGTGAATGCCACTACACACACGTCCCCTTTCGCCTCTTCCTATGCGGACTTCCTTGTCTGAAGTTACAGTAATAAAGTTTTCAAAACCCCACAACGTGCCAGTAAATGACGAAGGGCAGCGATGAAGGATTGGGAGGTGGAGGGAGGCGAAACAAAGGAGAGGCATGAAGCTAAAAATCTAAAAGCATTAAATGCCTAATTAAATATTTAAAGTCACCTCCAACAAATTACTCTGACTACGCTGATGAATGCATCACCAACAGAAATACGATTGTGTGGTTCTGTCTATTTTTACACATAATAAGATAATAAGATGAAGTGCAAAGCACAAGTTGTACTTTGGGTGTCTTACCAGTTTGCACAGACAAAACATCCTTAAAAAAAAAATCACCGGCTGTGGGTCAATATAGCTCTAATTGTATAATTGTTACATATTAACCATATTTCAGTTTGGGTGAATAACTCGACTGTCACGTAGGAAATAACAGTAACGACGGGTCAGTATAGCAACGACTCAATATTGGGTTAACTTTAGGAGGGGAGACCAGGGTCGGGTGGGACAATGCCCGTTTAGCAAGTTATAAAACAGCTGTGCCATTTACCGTGCTGACATTGAGCCGCACTCTCGAGACCTTCTGACCCTCACGTTTTCTTTCCCTGTTTTAAAATCCTCAGCTTGTAAGTGCATGTTTGGCTAATTTGTTGTAAAGCTTATTTTATGGTGTCAGTCGATGCCCCCCCCCCGTGCTATTAATTTGCATCTCAATATACTTTTTCAAACTAAATTGACAAAACAAATGAATTTTTATTTATTTTTTTTTAGCTTTTGCACTGCAAATAAAAGGCATCAACCAATCACATTGGTCGTAACAAACATAATCCAAACATCGCGTATACCAAATCCACTTCCTTACGTTCTTACCTTTCACAATAAAAGCTCTAAACACATAGAGTACACTGTGTTAACCAGAGGGAACCTACTTTCATTCAGTAACATAGTTTGTACCTTGGGCTATACAACAATTTACTTCAGACAGCCTGCCAGGCACTGCTCTGGGTCAATATGATCCTCTGCCTGGGCAAATATTTTCTAACCTTTTCCGGTGTTGGAACTGTCGCGAATTAACATTGCTGCAGGTATGAAGTTAAAATTTCCGTGCTGTTGATTTCTCATGCCCGCAGTGTGTAAAGAAATTTGAATTTTAGTTAGTAGCTGGCATCAAAGTGTGTCTGCGCTCCCTGGGACGGTTGGGACAGTATTGTTTATCGTTCCTACCATGTTACAAATCAACAAAAAGCAGACAAAAACAAGACAAAGGCTTTTTCTAATTGAATGAGACCCACTGTGAAGTCACTGAGTGAATGTTTACTCAAGGGGCAGCCAGTCAGAAACCCTTTTTTTGCCCCCTTCAAAAAAAAAACAAAAAAAAAAAACAGCGCACATCTCAGTTATTTATGAAAATATAATCATCTTACAAATGTTTTATTTTTTTTTGCAAAGGAATGCGAGAAAAATTGACATTGTACATATATAAGGTGTTCAAATTTAGACAGTTTTTTTTTTATTTAAATGATCTTTTTTTTTTTTACTCCAGAACAAGATGTCCCAACAGTCCCGGGGAGGCGTCATTGTGGAAAAAATACACTCCTTGCACATTTAACAAAATTGTGCCTTTCACGTTTGGGTTGGGCTCTTAAAAAAAAGGTGTAAATTGTGAGTAGACACCTGTAACTGTTTCCTTTACTGTGAGTTACTTATCGTGTCCCAACCGACCCCTTTACTTTATCTTTACTTTACTTTAGGGTTATTTATGGTGGTTGTAACATACTGTTGCTTTTTTATTTAAGTTTTGATTGTCATATGCACATTGTTTTGTGCAAGGAACAATATATTTGTCACAGTTTTAAGGTAAAACTTGAGCTTGTTGCGACAAAAATAATTGTATTTTAGTTTGGGTAAAATAACCCAACAATAATGTAAAAAAGAACTGGTTCAAAACGTCCCTCGGTCCAGTTTTTGCGTCGGTAATACAGGTATATTGGCCCAAACTTACTCAATTCTGTAACGTACACGTGCATCAGTGAACTGAACTCATGGCAGAACGTCTTGATTACATTACCCCAAAACTTTGGATGCAATTACGTCCTTGGCATCAATAAATGAACCACAATAATGAAACATTGAGAACAACAGGTATCGAGAGAAATATCAAGACGTATTAGAGCTTCTATCAGGGCAAACTCACGCGCAGAGAAAAATCCAAAGTGTGTGTGTGTTCGTGTGTGGTGGACGGAGGGAGGGAAATGAAAGAGGCCTCTTTTTTTTTTTTTTACAGCAGGGCCCAGATCAGAGCTCCTAACTATGGGATTTGGTGCTGTTGCCTTTCTCCCCCGGGAGGGAGTAATTAGGTTAGGGAGGACAACTGCTGCATTGTTTTAACAGAGGAGGGATTGTGCAGGCCAAAGTCCCACCAGCAACATGCTTCCCTCACAACAAAAAATGCCAAACGGATTCTGCAGCGCTCGGACGCACATCCACACACACGGACAGAAAACCCCTTTTTTTTTTGGGGTTTCCTCTGTTAAGTTTCTCACAGGGAGGGAAAAGCGGACTTTTTACGCAGCAGTGGCTTTCGGTACTGTGTGTATCCTATGAAATGTCAAATATAGTCCAACAGTGTCAGATGTCCTCTAGTGTTGTTGCAGTTGTGGGATCCTGGCTCTTTGTGGGACTCGGTTCCCTTTAGTGTTACTGCGTCTACTCTCTCCTGTATCCAGAGGCTTGGCAACACACACCGCTCCTAACTAGTATAATATGGTTATGATGCATTTTGCATTCCTTCCAATCCCCTAGGAAATACAATACGCCTATATCGTGTGTTTTAATCACGGTCGGCTTCCAAGGAAAGTAAAAGGAGAATACAAACAGCCACAGCTATAAAGAAGCTTTCTCAAATATACTTCAAGTTCGTTTAAATACATCCCTCCGCTGATTGATAGAGAGTAAATCAAACAAATCATGCTGCTAGAAAAAATAAAAGGACGCGGAGTGCTCCCCAGTCTACTGTATTTACAATGCACAGACTATGGCCTCTTTCATTCCCGCCCTTTTCCCTCTCTTCTTTTTTCTCTGCGCGCTCTTTTTTTTCCTTCTTCTTCTTCTTCTCTCTATAATCTCTCTGAACTGTTGTTTCACTCATCCACGCCGTCCTCAAGGCGTTCAGCTCCTCCAAGTATTAAAAAACAAAAGAAGGCGCCTTAATATGCACCTCTGAATACTCGCCCACACCGTCCCCATTCACGACCTCCATAAATCTCCACAGCCTGGCCGCAACACACAGTCACTTTGTGGCCATATGAGTTCTAACTCCAGCTTGGAAATACTTTTATTCAGGTGTGCGGATGGAGAGGAAAAACAAGACAGAGGGATATATATAAAAAATAAAAAAAACAACATGATGAATAGAGTAAATGTGTGTGAACTGCGCCTCTAACAGACAGGTCCATAAGGCCTACAAGAGTCTATTTCTCCACCTCAGCTTGCCGCAGGTGGCGGAGGTGATTGCGCTTTATTCCAGATGATGACCATAATGAGCCCGGTTTGAATTTCACAGGGCTTTTCTCAGGACGTTGTGCGTGCTGAAGAGACTGACAGCAGCTTGACACGTCAGACAGTCGACCGCTTTCGGGGCCCGTTCCCTCCGCCGTTGCAGCGGAGTTCGAGAAAAAAGTCCAGCCACAAAAGAGGAGCGGCACACACACTGTTTCTCCATTACGGTTGCAGGCGATCACATCACAACAAGGGCTCCTAGGGGGAATTTTTATTCAGAGACCAGCTCGACCAGCTCGACGTCTTAATAACAGGAGAGTTGAGTGCGGCGTGGAAGTGAATTAAGCGCGCGCGAGGAGCAGGGACGGTCCCGCTCCGTGATCCTCGGCGAGTAAAATCTGGCACAATCTATGTTTCATATTTTAGCAGTGACATGAAATCCTCATCCTGTGCTGAGTTTTCCAGTCAAATATACAACTTTCCATGTAACGCACACTAATCCTGCAGCTATTTCTCTGAGCCTAAACAGAGCAGAAAGTTTATATCACGGACTAGGTGCAGCTGTAGTTGGGATAGTAGTTGCTGGCTGACTGGGCCAAAAGGAGAAGCCACAGAGTCGTGTTTGAGTCTAACCCAGAGCCCTGCTTGGCCTCGGCCTCCTCTGCTCAACTTCACTCTGATCCTTGCTTTTCTTTTTTACGACAAGGACCTATTTGACTCTACTGTACTCTGCTCCACTGTCAAGGGGGTTTCAAAGAGCCTCGGGCCTGCAGCTACCCGCCAGCAAACACAAGTCACAAGAAGCATAGAGCGCGCACTCATAGCCCAACACATACACAGACACTTCCACACAAACAGAGTCAGTTAATAACACACAAACTCCCGCCCTCCAGCTCTGTTTGCTCACAGCTGCCAGGCCTCCTCAGAGTTCATCTGAGGTAAAGATATGTTATATTATGCAACCAAGTATAGATTTTCCACCCTTGGCAAGGTGCCAACTTCCTGCTCCGAAGAGCGAGCTCAAGCCCTTTGTTCCCTGGGGTGACTGCTATTCCTTGCCGGACGGGGTGGCCGTCTTAGATACACAGACAGAAACGGAGAGGGAAGGTAACAGGAAGAAATGAAAGGCAACACAATCAAGCAAGCAAGTAAGAAAGCAAGCAAGGACAAGGGAAAGAAATAAAGCAGGAAAGAAAAAGCACGCAGCTTTGTCTTCCTAAGATATTGTCGTCCGTGCTGCTTTGTCTGTACTTAAAAATCCCCGTCTACTCTGTCTTTTTCCCCAGCTCTTGAAATCAGGTCACAACTGTTTTCATTACTGTTTGACTTGCAGGTTCATAAGCCTCCGAGCCTCAACGTTCCTCCACCCACCCCCAAGACAGGAAAAGATTTTCCCTCCAACATTAACCCAATAAATGCCTATTAAGCCCAACCACAACCTTTAAGCCATGTTCCCGGGAAACAGAATAAAAGCAGACTTCTCATGTTGATGCTAACTTTAACTCATGGATATAATCATTGCTGAGCTCATACTCTTCTGCTAAATAGCCATGTGGATTATACTCCTGCCTGGTCACTGTTTTCACCTCCTGCACTGGATCAACATATCCAGGACTCTACTTGGAACTACTTTGCCTCATGAGGTAATGCGGTGTGACGAGGAGAGAAAGCCTCGGGAAATTTGAGGTGCAATCAACGAGCCAATCAATGCCTCTTTATCCCTCGTCTACTTAAAGCAAAGCCAAAGAAGCGGTGAAAAGATGATGAATGCTATGACATCACCGAGTGGCGTCACTGTGTGATGTCATCCCTTGACGGCTGAAAAATCCCCGACACCGCCGCCATTTGTCAATTAACCGCAGCCTTGATGCAAGTCTTTGTCCGTTGTGTCCGAAGGATTGTTATTAGCCTCTGCACGCTTCACCAGGTTGGGGGCTTGGACATTTGCAGAGCACCTTAACTTATATTAAAAATACGGATTGCGAGAAAAAGGAAAAAAAAAGACTCTGGAGTCAGAACACTAATTCCACTGCATGGTTCTCAGGAGAGTTAGCTGAAACAGTGGGTTAAAAGTAACTGTATTAGCTAAATAAAGTATGATAATTACTGAAATTGTTTGCTAAAATGAATGGATAAATGGTTGAGACAGTTAGCTAACAGTAGGCTAATAAAACGGTCCCCAACCTTTCTGCAGGCGTAAGAAAACACACAATAAAGTGCAAAACATATCATTTAATTATTACATATATAATGTAAATGTGATTATTCCATTTTATATTATGCACTTTATTTATATTATTATCACATGGTAATATATATATATATATATATTATAATACATAAAAAATTGACAATAAATATTAGCAACACAAAAAAAAAAAAAGAAATGTTTTATTCTTTCTGTGCGGCCCGGCACCAAATGATCCACGGCCCGGTACTGGTCCGCGGGCCGGTGGTTGGGGACCCTTGGACTAATAGATAAATAACTTAAAATGTGAGCTAAAAGTAATATAAATAATTGTAATACCAAACTCTTTCGTAGAGTTGAATATAAGCTTTTATGGAACTTTAATGTCACCTGCCTTTTTGCTTTTTTTTATTCTTTCTCTAATTTCTTAACTACTGCAGGCAACTCAGGCAACAATATTATTTTCTATACACTGTCTTACAGTTGGTAGACATACAGTAGATAGCTTAAAGTATAGCAATGGTTTTTTTTTTTAAATCTAAAAGAATGCACACCTGTGCCTCGTGTGATTAAGTATGTGCAGGTGCATGAGGCGCCACAAAATACAGCTCATACACATATGCAGGCTTGAATTCAAACAGACACACTGTATACTGAATGTACAGAGGATTTGTTTCTCAATGGGTAGATGTATCGCGGCTGCAGCTCCCGTCTTATTCACAGAATGATAATGCGTATGCCATGTTTGTGGAAATTCCTGCATCTGTCTTTATTTTTATTTTTCTTTGGATAGTGAGCGCCTGTCTGAGAGGCTGAGATGGAAAGTCAGCCGGGGGAAGTTTGCGAAGAGAGAGAGAGTGAAGCGGCGCTCAGATTTCATCCAGATTAATCTGAGCTTTGTAATGAGGAGTCTACTGTATATATTTAGCCAGTGCAGTGAGATGTAGGTCAGACAGACAGGCAGGGCAGGCCAAACAACATGCCCAGATTGCCCACACTGAGGTGACCTTGAGTGGGCCGTCAATGATCCGCAACAACAACTCTCTATCTATTTCTGTTGACCTGTGGCAGACTGATACAATGGCTTTGCACGCTCTGTGTTTTGCCCGGTCACCAGTGTGAGCCCTCTTCGTGGAACACAAAAGATCTTGGAAATTCAATATCACGCAGCTTGTCTTTACGGAAACGTTACTGGTTGATTAAAAAGAGCGAACGGAGAATGAATTACTGTGAGCGTTCGCTCCGTGTGTTGATACTGGCATTAGCTCAAATCTATTCAATGCAAGAACAAAGCACACTCAGAGACATTTCTCAGTCTGTCTTCTGCAGCACTAGACACGGAACAAAACTAACTAAACACTGCGAAATGTACGACAATAATTCATTTTACAACCTCCGCAACATGACTTTATTGACTGAAATCCAATGCAATGACAGTTTTGTGCTACTGGCTTAACACTAGCTTTGGCGAAAAATAAATGAGCGATTCTTCTATTAATTTGGTGGGAATTACTAGATAATATCAGATTAACACAGTGGAGCTTCTTCTACAGATTATTTTATCTTGAGTTTTAAAGGCTGTTTTCACTCTGATCTGCTGGTGGAAAGCTTGAATCTCAGGATTTTGTGACATCACAGTCAGTCTGGGAGCCAATCACATGCAACTGGGAGAGAGCGAGTAGGTGTCATTTTAGGAATTTTTAACAAGGTTATTTATTTTTTTGGTGGAAAACCATCAGGGTTACACAATATATATCGGTGCCGATAAATCAAGGGCCAAAAATGGGATTTTTCTCTTATTATGTATTATTCCGATAATGAAATTATAGCCATCCCAGTTTCTCAAAGTCCAAGGTGATGTATTGAAACGTCTTGTTGCTGTCAGTCCGAAACGATAGTCCAACGATATTCACTTTAATAAGATATAAAACTACTAAAAGTAGGAAATCTCCACAATACGGTATTTTCCCGCCATTTTTGCAAGAACATTTTTTTAAATTATTACAACTCTACAAATTGTTATTCAAAGCCGAGTATTTGTAGATGTCTAACAATTCTGCAGGGGGGAATTTGAGGGGGGGGGGGGGGGTCTTTGAGTTACTACAACACGCCACTTTGCAGTTCAAAGGTTTTGCCCTTGAAGTGTTCGCCAAGTGTGACAGAAATGGCGGCTGAAACGTGACATATCGCTGATACTCTGGCAGATATAAGATCTATTGAAAACACACTGGAGCCCAGGAGGAGGCTCGTAAAACAAAGAAATATGCATGTGTGTGTGTGTGTGTGTGTGTGTGCCTCGTGGTGTATCTGTGTAAACCTACGGTGCCACACCCTCTCTCACACAAATGCCGTGGATTTCTCTCTCTCATTCTTCCACACACACACACACACCACTTGTGTGTAGCCACAAACACCTTTGCCTCAATCGCCCTGTCAGTCAGCTTGTCACAACGTTCCAAATACCCACATAATGGCGGCTTTGTTATTTGAGTTAAGACTGGAGAATCAGAGAAAAGAACATGATGTACTCATGTGTAAAGCTCAGCGATGACAAAGCTCTCAAATATTCACCAATGCGTTTCAGTTGTTCTGGTAAAGGCACACTTTGTCTCCGTGTTCACACACCCTGCCTTTGCCCCCGTTCTCCACTCTCATATCGTACGCTAAGTATTTTGTGTTCCTCTGTATATTCTAGCTCAATTATGTAATTTAGCACCAATGTGTGTGTGTGTTCAGTAGCCATGGCAACAGCACAACATATCGGCTACCACAGAACCGCACTGGGGCCGCGGGCACTGCCAGGGTTGTGCCAACGACTAATCCATGCCAGAGGTGACATGAGCAAAGGAAAAGTGAGGCGGGGGGGAGACAACATGACACACACATGCAAAAATCACACACACACACACACACACAGACGGACGTGTACACGCAGACACACCAGCAGCATACTCTCCTCTCTCTTCTCACTCCTTCCTTTTAAAACACAAGTGCACACACTGGATATCCTCCCATTCTTCTTGGCTGGAGCCTCCCATGGCAATAGCAGTAGGAATCCATTCTCCACGGATGCTGGGACAGCTGTGCTGATATTGAATGAGACACAGTTGGTTCTGCCTCTCTCTCTGCATGCGGCTCGAGATAAAAACTACATGCTACTTAATTCAAATCTATATCGCCTGCTGCCAAAATGCAGCTCATCTCGTCTTTGTCTTTCGCCACCAAAGAGAGCTCCGAATTTCTTTGCAAAAGAATTGCTGTAAATTTGCTCCTGCTGACGCACGGTGGCCCCCAGTCAACAGCTGATAATAAACACAGACAATTTATATCACTGACAAAGACATCCATCACAGAAACCTTTCATAAGCCTCTCCGTTATGTGCTTAGAATGCAAATAATCCACAACATGCTACCAATTTTGAAGCGAATATAACAGAAAAAAGCTGACATTTGAAGCTCTGGGATGTCTTAGCAGGGCTACCTCTTTGTTTTAGGCTGCTGGCGCCAACGGAAGGAGGGAGAAAATCACACAAAAAACGCCACCTTGAACGCACAATATGTCATTTTCTGCCACTGGGGGTCTCTCAATCAAAACTATAACAGAAGACGGAGTTCGGCGGCTTCAGTTGCTCTTATTGCAGTCAGCGTCTCCCGCTTAGGATTCCTTCATTGTTAATCGTTCAGGAGCAGAATTATCGGCCTCCTCTCCAAAACAAACAGACCCGATGATTAAAACCACTGAATAAAGCAGTTTAACGTTAAAAATCTGTGTCTGTCTGACACAGTTCAGCGGACGTAGGATGGAGGGGCCGCACGACGAGTAGCCACTGTTTGCTCAGCTTGTTTCTCTGATAACGCAGCGTCCAGACGCTCCGGAGGTTTTCACCAGGAGCAGAATTATCTCCTCCTCTCCAAAACAAGCAGAGCCAGTGATTAAAAGCGGTAAAAACACTGCATTTAGCAGTTTCACGTTAAAAGCCACTTTTTTTTCCTCCGCTAACGTTCGCCCGCCGCTAACGTTGGCTTCGCTTGTTTCTTCTGATAACTTAAGTTCCAGATGTCCGATGACTAAAATTAGTCACTGGGTTAAAACAAGTAGTTAAAAAAAACGACCAAGGTCTTAAAAAGTGTATCGTAAAAAAAAAATGTGGCTTAAAACTGGATAAAAATTCAATCTATGACAGCTTATGGAAGACGACCACATCGCTGACGCATGCACAGAGGGGATATGAAGCTCATTACAGGCGACCCAATGAAACGTAGAAACTTTGATTAAAACAGCAGATTGCTCTGGGTTTGAACATTGTTGGAAACGTTTGAGCTAATGCGAGTACACAACCAAGCAAAATATATCTCTGGTCACTTTTAGGCATTGTAATGCGGATGTGTTACATATTAGACCTTTAAATGAGCCAAGCCAGAGTTCAATGTGCAAAATACTCCAGTGTATTTCATTGATGTGTTTTTCGCGGTGGATTGGCCTGGAACTATGAATAAGTAAAAGGAACACGGTGTCCCAGCGAGCGTCTGGCATCATGACCTGCTGCTGTCCTGGATGAGGGGGAAAGCTCCGGCACAGGACAGCACCAATCAGGGACTCCGATCTCACCCCACACTCCCTGCCTGTCTTCCCTTACACGTCGTGCGTGCACACAACTCAGTTACAAGGGAGCACAATAAATCATCCTATACCTGTCAATCAAGTGTACTATGAGTTCATTCTCCTGTGCGCTGTCCAAAAGCAGAGTGCTTTACTGGCCGCAGCGTCACTTTTATCCACTTTTTCTTGCTGTTTGGCATCAGTGAGTTACACTGAGGCTGCATGTATATAGAATTAGGACAATTAAACTTATGCGCAACTGAACCAAAACCCACAGTGATAGCATCATTCAATCTGAGAAATGCAATACAGGCCATAAGAGCAATTCTTCAGTCCTCGCACTGTGACTTTGGCGCTTGCTTTCGACATGAAACTGCAGTGATTGGCTTGAAAAGGATTCTGTTAAAAGGATAAAGGTGAGACACAGTCGCCTGGAAACTGGCGTCCCGGCTAATCCAGCGATAACCACTCACAGGCCTAATTGGCATGAAGACACCAAAAGGTTTTAGGTGCATGTTTGCACGGTCCGTGTGCACGTTTGTTGCACACGCATGCATGTCTACGTGTCTTTAATTGTGAAAAATCCAACATTCACTGTTTATTCAGACTGTGGCTCCATCAGATTTTAATCCTCGGAACAGCTGTTCCAACTCATTCTGCAGGCCTTGGGAAGAGACAGAGAGGTGGGGCAGGGGGTAGGTGGAGGAGGGGGGGGGGGGGGGGTAATGTAAGAGCCACCTCATCAAATAAATGTAAAGTTAATGCTTCAAAGTCCAGATATTGATTACATTATTTTTAATCGGATTTTCAAATTAAAACAAACGATCTCATGCTTTGATATTTTCATTGAAAACACTGCTCTGATAACGGCAGATAACGCGTGGTGGTGACGTCAGGAGAATATAATACATCCTCTCGGAGCGACACACGGAGATGATAAAGAAAGTTGCGGCGCTGCAGACTCGGAGGACAAAGCATGAAGACGGTGACCTCGAGGCTGAGGTGACTTCTGACGGACAGAGAAAACAGAGCACGGAAAGAAGGAAAAAAACATTCGTCTTCCTCTTCCAAGACATGAAGAGTCCGATAATAAGCCTCCAACAAACAGAAACTTGCAGCAGCATGAGAAAGACGCAAGGCCTGGAGGAAAAGTGCAGCGCAACTTAAGAGTTTGCGCAGATGCAATTAAAAAAAAGAAGGAAAAAAAAGGACAATAATTGAAGACTGGTATTTTAAAATAAATGGTATTTTGTTATGCAAATACCACGTAAAATGTAGCTTGTATCTGTAACATAATACATCTATTTCTTTTCCAAATATTTTCCTTTGCACACATTAAAACACAACGTGGTCGGAGCTGCAGCCACTTTTTTTTGGGGGGGGGGGGATTAAGTCGTCTGGTTAAACCATACAGCCAATAAAACAGAGATACAACTTTTCATGGAGTGTGTGCAAAATAATCAAATATGTGTTGCTCTTTCCTGCACGAGCCTGTTATAACTCCAGCTGCGGGTCAGCGAGAGCGGCCCTGCAGGAGCATCACAAAAAAAAAAAAAAAAAAAAAAAAAAAACATTTTCTCAAGATGGAATATATAAAAACACAAACACCTAATGCGGAATAAATAGGGACTAAATAGGACTTACCACTAAGGCATTGTTTAGAAGGTGAGTAGGGTAATACTTTAGTGTTGAGAGGGTGTAAAGAGGCGAGGAGAGCAGGGGTCAGCGTCCAGGCGGGCACAGGGGGCAGAGGGAAGGAATCAGTTAAAATGTCGCACCATGTGAAAACAGTCTGAGATTAAAACATCACGAGCTGCATAGTAGAACCACTGAACACATTTAGAAAATGCAATGAAACAAAAAGAAGTGTTTTTTTTTTTTTTTTTTTTTTTTTAAAGGTTGCAGATTTGTGCAGCGTCATTGTGGTCTGCAAGGGAAACGGACACTTTGGAGAAAGCAACAAAAACGGACAAAGAAAGTCAAATGAACAGGATTATTAGTTGGAAATTGATAGGAAAAGTGTATTATATGCGTTATAGGCTTCAAATGTATTTAAAAAATAAATGAAAAATGAATGGGAAATTATAAATATGAGAGAGTGAACCTATGGAAGCTGTATTACATTAAAAATGCCTAAATGTCGATGGGATTTTATACCTAAATTAGGTCAACATGAAACACACGCACGCACGCGCACGCACGCGCACACACTGGGCCTCTATTACCGTCTCATCTTATCATGCTGCAGCTCTCCAGCATGGCTTCTTTTTTTTTTTTTTCTTTTTCTTTTTTTTTAAATCACAGTTCATAATTTATTCGATTGTTTATAATTGTTGCCATATCCGAGGTCCAAGCTCGAATTCTTAATTATTAACAGCAATTAAATAAACAAAATGTGCCTCTCCGTCTGCAAGGGAATGCTGTGTGAGTGTGTGTGTGTGTGTGAGTGTGTGTGAAGTTGTTTCTTCTCTGCACAACACATAAGGTACAACATTTTTAAAAATGAATAGAAACACATATTATTCCTTCTTCTTGCCGCCCAGCCAATGGCACACTGTAAGTTACCATCATGTGCAACATGTGTACTGCATTACACTGTGTGAGCTTCTGTTGTCAATTACTTTTAATTGAGGGGAAATTTATGTAGCTAAATAAAAGCTCCTTTTGTTCAGAGATTATCTGCTGTGAAAGAATTTTTTATCAATTACAGATAAAGTCATCATCTCTCAAGGCCTGTTTGGAAATACAAGGCCGGACAACTCGGAGAATAAAAATCTACAAGTGAGTATCTCACACACACATCCTCATCTATAGGCAATATGTGGGACGCTGTAGGCGCATTTGCGATTCTATTTTCTGCCTGTTTCTAAGTTATATTCAATCCCATTGAGTCTTAAATCAACACACTGAGTAGCATGTAATAATTCCTTCAATAAAATGAAGAATTAAGGGAAAATAATAAAAAAAAATCTCCTTCCCCTCTCTGGTGTCAGCGAGAGGACGACATTATGATCCTGGCTGCTAATGTTTTTAAATGGAAACCAGACACGACTTGTGCCCGCACGAGAGGAGCCGAGAACATCCTCCCAGCCTCTGGTAGCAGTCGTCAGAGGAGGAAAACTCTTTTAATAAAACCACTGTAAAAATCAGGATTGAATTACACATCATGCAGGGCCCTGGCAGTTCACTGTCAGACGAAGCCAATGAGGGATAAACAAGTCTGCTTTATAAGAGTAAAGACTTCCAGCAGCTGTGGGCAAGTCGATGCCACCGGTTAATGAAACCTTCCAAAAACCTTATGGACCTGGGGGGGGAAAAAAGGCTTTGTCTGAAAAACAAAAGGTGCTGATGGGAAACATTTAAAACTTAGAAGTTTAGGATTTTATTGAGTGTGAGAGGGGTTGTTGGATTTTATATTCTGTAATGTAATATCGTTGTACGCCGGTGGTTCTTGCACCAACGCTGTAAAAAGGCTCGCTGAAAAAGTTCTGCAAGCAGCCGTGTTATATTTTTTCTGTGCACTCTCTCACTGGGGGTGTTTTTAGGTTACAATTTATGATTTTAAAAAAAATGTTGTTTTTTTTTTTTACATGATTATTCACTAACCAGAGCAGAGAAAAGGAAAGAAGAGTTACAATATGTCTGAAAAGCAATTGAAATGGGTCAAAAGGAAACATTTATTACAGATGCCTCACACCTGAACAGACTTATTTCACCACATTGTATCACACTTAAAGACACGGCTATATCATTTGGGGAAGTTTTTCTGACATTTCCTCCACAACAACAACAACAACAACAACAACAAAGTAACAAATGTGTTAAATATGATGTTGGAGCAATCATTTCCCAAAAACTGGCAGCACTATTTTCTTTTTTTTTTTTAATATGAATGCCTTGGAAAAGGCTTAGTGTCTACAAGTGAGGTATTACATGTTAGAGGCAATTTTATGTAAAAACAAAAAAACAAAGCAGACACTTATTTTGTAAAGTTTGCCTAAGTATAAGAACTGCTGCCTACACTCAGTAAAGGAAATAGGGGGGGGGGGGGGGGGGGGGGGGCAGGACATTGAAGATACAGAGGCTGAAATATAAATATATAAAATGAACGTTCACGTTAACCTGTAACACATGTGAGCACGTGTTGCATTCAAGTGCAAAAACGTGTAACAAAAAAAAAAAATAGTCAACAAAGATCCAGATTAAAAAACACTCATCTCAGCAGATGCAAACAGTGTGCTGTTCTTCACAGTTTATGATGACACACACACACACACACACACACACACCAGCTCCAATGTCTCGCCTCTCCCGGTCTCAGCTCCACATGAAAGCAGCGCTAAAGGCGGCGGCAACTCCTCTCACCGACCCAAAACTCCTGCGAGCCTCGAACACTTGGAGAAATCTTAACAGCGGTAATATTAACCTCCGCTCCACATTCTGTCTATCCCCTGCGCTCTGCCCCCCCCCCCCCCCCCCCCCCCCCCCCCCCCCCCCCCCCCCCCCC
>CALSBV010000306.1:1178636-1196758 GCA_943590825.1 Bovichtus diacanthus
TTTTTATCGCTCTCCTCTTTCTAACGAATTCTCCGAAAAGGCGGCATTTTTTTTTTTTTCTTTTTTTTTTTTTCTTTCGCGCAGATATTCACCAAGATGTTGCTGGCGCGACTTTTGGCTTTTCCAAACGAGATAAATCTTTCTTTTGATCAATCTGCGACGGCTGTGCGACCCGCTGCGCACAGACTACAGGCTTCACATCTCTTACATGGTAATGTTATGCTTTAGATGCGTTTACTGACCATGTTATGGAGGTTAAATAGTGATCAGAGGGCAGACGAGGTTCAGTGCCTGTTTAATATTTGCAGTCACACAGTTAGGAAACACGTAAACGCCTCATCAGAATACAGCTGAGTGATGTAACAGCTGCAAGGCACAAACAAGCTCATAGATATATAATGAGACCTGCACAAACTTTTTGGGATCTTACAATGTGAGTGACATCAACATCTCTGATTTGACTTTGTTAATAATGTATTTAAGCCGGGCAGGGTTATGTAATTCAGTTGCATGAATAAAATATTCTGTTACGGCTCCTGATGTGAGGATTTCAGCTCTTAAATCTCATGCATTAAAAGCTAAAGTTTGCACTGGATTATATACTTAAATTCATTTGCAGGCGTTTGAATCGGCGCATTATCTCATCACAGGCCGTAAAGTTAAGACTATTTATTTACTGAACCAGATTTGACCCAGTCTGGAACCCACAACTGTAGTTTGAAAGCCAGTGAAGCGAGTCCAAGCCAAACAGCGTTCACTATGAAGTAGAAAACTAGCAAACAGACATATAATCACAGCCTGTGCAGTATCAAAAATACAAAATTGTGCTAAATTGGATGTGTGAGGAAACAGAAACGTCTCTGTCACACAGTGATACACATATCACATAAAAGTCATGAAATAAAGTTTCTTGGCTCGGGTCCTGAGTGTGGTACAGTGGGAATTTGGGTGGGAGTGAAGTCATTGTAGAGAAGCGGAGCTGAAATTTTGGGCCTGACATTGGAGTCCCACAGATTTACGAGGCCTACTGCTTGTGCATGTCCACCGCAAGCCTCTGCAGGAGAAACAAAGGGATCTGGGCGCTGTGTGGCCAATTACTGCACACGGCCAGATAGGCGAGCCAGAGACGCGGGCAGGGAGGGAGAAAGTGTGCGGTCAGGAGTGTATGTACGCCACAAAACTCTAACCTCCTGACCTCAAGGTTGGAATACCAGCATTCCTCTCTGTGAATATGATACATGACTAATATGAAACACAGACATGAACACACACCTTTCTGGTTTCTCTTCAGGCAGGTGGATTGACTCCATTGCCTGCTGCATTAAAGCCAAATTATTCGTTCTTAGCTTCTTCCTTTTTTTTCTTGCATCGAAAGCACAGCGAGTGCGAAAGGTTACAGCGGGCGGTTAGACGGGGATCAAACCCCCCTCTATTATGGAGCCGACTTGCATGCAACACGGGCAAACACTCCTCTGCTGTGGCTCCTTAAATGAGCCACACATTTAGTGGTCTGTGTGAGTAAATCTCTCATTAAGTAACACATGGTAGAGCCATATGCTATGGTTGGTGGGTCTGCTGCGGCTCGGCTTTTTCACACGCTCAGAATATACATATTTACCACTGCTCCAGAGTGGCCAGCGCTGTAATGACTTCACCCATCAGCTCGGAGCTGTTGAACAGTTGCGTTCAAACACGGGAGGCGTTCGCTAATAAACAATCAGAGACGTCGATGTGTCATTTATTACTGTGTTTATTACGGGGGAGCTTTCGGCGTGCAGAGCGAGTCGTTCGAGGACGAGAGTGCCACCAGGAATTTGCCTGAAGTGAACACCGCAACCTGTGATGGTGCCACACCTGGCTGCCTGTCTGAGGAGTCGGGACGCAGCACATGAGAGATAAGCAAAAAGTGTGGTTTGTGCTGTTCGTGCTGAGCAGATGTCAGCTCTGGTCGTTCACGGTTTACATGCAGGGTCGTTCAGGGTTGTTACATTCAGTTGTTATCACTACCATTATGATTTTTCCCAGACGAGGCCATCTGCACCTCCTCGCACGTTGTGAAACGGTCGCAGTTTTAAACGCGCGGTTGACGTTTTTGATATGAAACAAAACTACGCGGTCAGGTTTAGAGAGGAAGCGTAGTTTGGGTTCAAACGAGTACGTCGGTTGCGTAACTTCAGTAGCCCACGTGGATGAGGTGTGTCACGCACGTCATGTAAGTTAAGTACGTCGCGCGAGTCATTTGAAATGTGTCAACGCGTGACCTTTTGGCATCACACGGGACGTGAACAGCTGCCTCCTGGGTGAAATTCATGCGTTAGTTTGACCCATTAATCCACCCCGACCTCTTCCCTTTACTGCGTCACCTGACTTCCTCCTCTGAACATCCCCGCGGCGCTCCAGAATACGGAGAGATGAGAACAGCCTGCTGAGTCAATAGGAGGAAGAGTACCACCTCAAACACGCGCTCCCAATAACGACTGGTTATGGGCCATTTAATCGACTGATAACATTGTAAGCGGTGATAAATCAGCGTAATCCTTTCAAAAGGCTCCTTCTTACCAAGTCATTCTGCATGTAACTTAACTCGTTAAAGTCTTAAGTTCTTTAAAAACACAACATTATTACCACTGTTTTCCAGCGGAAATCAATTAGTTTCAAGTATTTTCTGGTCACAACTGTGAACTTTTTTTTTAAATCTTTGTTATTAATGATTTTGGAGTATCGTGTTTATTAGGCTTTTTTTCTTCTTCCATTTTTCTACCGTTTCCACACTCCAGGCTGCATTGTGTAATATGGAACTCATAAAAAATTTACATAAAAAAAAGTTTCCTGCCTAAAGTCCCTTGAGGGTTTTATTATGCGCCATGATTTCGGTCTGTTCGTCTGTCTTTTTGTCAGCAGGATATCAGAATAACTACAATTTACATGAAACCGCATTACAGGCCGGATGCACGAATCATTTTTCAACTTTGGCCTTGGCGGAGGTCTGCGCTCGCCCGTCTAGTTGGATTATCCTACTTTCTATAATTTTGCTAAATGTACTTCATCTGTTTGCACCTGGAAGAGCTCAGCATCACATTTGTTTTTATATTTGAAGAGCTCATTGACCCTCATTTGTATGCGTAAGTGTTGCTGACGCCCTCCGATTATCCCGGGCCTGTAGCCCGTATATGTAGGAGCTGTTTCGTCTATGTGAACTTTGCCTGATGGAGGTCTGATGATCAAAACACTGTCAATAGATTCGATACAAGTGATACAGGACAGTGTGCGGGATTCTTTGTTTTCTTCCCATTTCAAGATTTTGCATTAAATCCCTCCTAATCCTTCTTGACACAGACGCTCATTTCTAGTCCTTGAAGTTCTTGAAACAAGTTGATTCCTATTGGAAACATTTACAATCTGACCGAACCTGCAGATGTTGTCACAGAAACGACTTGACAAGATGGAGACGATGTGAAATACTGGCCTCTCTCTGACTAATCTGACAAAGAAATCCGCTCATAACTCACATCCACACAACAGCCAAACGCATGTACACGTCTCTTCCCTTCGAGGGGCCACGACCCAAAGAGGTTGGGGCTCAAAGAACCGAACTAAGGCGCTGACACGTCTTACGCTGCAGGATCGTACCCATCCCCTAAACACAGTGTCAAATTCACATCTACGTTTGGCTTTAATACCCTTTTTTTTTTGTTTGAACGCGATTGTCATCCTCAGGAACCCTGACATGTAAGCCACGAGCACACACACACAGGAATAAAGAGCGAAGGCAGGGAGCTGTGGTGCCCGTTATACAAAGCTAAGCCCCCAGCAGCAGACCTCCTGGTGAGAAGCTGGAGGTGGACACCCTCCTGTGGATGTTCTTGAACTCGCTGCCCCTGGAATCCAATACAGCTCCAGCGACGCTCCTCCCCCTCTCCAAAACTCTCCCCTCTACCAGACGCCGCTACTCGATTACAGCCATAATGGTTCATTGCTGCACCCCGAGACACACGATACACTGTAGCAACCCAGATTCTGTGTAAGACTTGGCGTAAGTCTTAACTTTGGGAAACAAAGAGAGTAGCCTAGAAAACTGGCTCCCACCTCATTAACAATCACATTTTCAGTCAGACACACACCCCATCTCTCCTCTCCCCACTGCTTTGTTTTTATTACCATTCTATATCACTGCGTGGATCGTTGTAAATCCACCGCGCTCGCTGGGAGGATTTTTCTTTTTCTTTTACTTTTTTTTTTTTTTTTTTTTCAGAAAAGCTGCTCACTTTCTTTAACTTTGTATCCTCGTTTTCTGTTTTATACAACGAGGCGTGCTGCGCGCTCTCGTCATCATTTTTTGCTCCTGCGAGGCGAGGGCGCTTCGGTGAAGTTTGCAAAGGCCCCCTTTTTTTTTTTTTTTTTTTTTTTCTTTCTAGAATGTGCGTGTGGAAATAATGATTGTAATGGTTTGCAGCTGAGTAGAGGGAGCTGTGAATGACATTATGATTGTGGTGCAATTACCAAGAGCATGAAAACAGACTGTCAGTCATAGTAATGAGTAATGACTCCAATAACACATTTAACACAACACATGAAATAATAAAAATAAAAATAATAAAAAATAATGGGCTAATAATAACAATAATAATAATAATATAAAAATAATAATAGATGCATACCCTGTATGAATCTGATACTACAAAGCATTCAGGCATCCCAGGACCTCTGGAGGGTTCTTCGTTCAACAGAAAGGTTTCGGTTGCCTGAAATGTAACACAACAGTCATTTTATTCATCAGTTGACGCTGTCTTTGAGTTCAGGGGATTTAAAAACACACAGAAAAGCTGGCTGCAAAGCTGTAAACGCAGATTTCGGACGTGAGAATCCTTCTTATATTCAATCGTCCTCAAGTCCCACCACCAGAAAACTACTTGACGAACTTTCATCTACTGTTGCGATCGTTTTGATTGTCGATTAATGTGTCGATTATTTTCCTCGATGAATTTCTCAGCTGTTACGGTCAAGAAAATGTCCGAAAATTAGGTAAAAAAGGCGATCAGTGTTTCCCAAAGCCCCAGATGACGTCCTGAAATGTCTTGTTTTGTTCTCAACTTAAAGATATTCCCTTTACTGTCATAGAGGAGTAAAGAAACCAGAAAATGATCATTTTTAAGAAGCTGGAATCAGAGAATTTAAACTTTTTTTATTCTTTTTTTTAGAGACAACTCAAACCGATGAATCGATTCATTTAATAGTTGACAACTAATGGATTCATCGTTACGTTCTACACACACACAGTTCACGGTATGTGCAGGCCCGAGGCCCGGCCCTGCCAGTCACCACCACTTGAATAGGAGAGCAAAGTGTTTAGCTGCCGTGCCCGCACACAATACTCCAACACAATGGCATTTCCTGTCCCTGCTATTTCACCTGCATGGTCACTTTTCTGTCAGCGCGCACTGATTCAGCACAAATCATTCACACACACTCACACGCACGCTCACATACTACACACGTTCGGCACAGACCCGCACATACAGAGGCCATACGTCTGCCCACGTATACACAAACACAAGGCCTTGGCCACACTGCCAGCCCTGCATCGCATTTGTTCTAAGTTTGTTTCTATTCAGCGCCGTTCATTTGTATGCTGTGGGATGCGCCAGCAGAGACTTGGGCTCTGAATGAGCATCCATTGCAGCTCTGCTGTCAATTGAGGCAGCCAGGCCAGACAACATGGATGGGAGGGAAGCACAGACTGAGGATCTGGATCAGGGGTGGGAGTTCTGCCTGGTTAGCTGGCCTGTGGCGATGACTTTTTTTAGTCCAAACTGGTACAAATTGGTTTTTGCCAGGCTAAATTTGAATGTCTGTTTTGGATATCAACTAAACCTGTTAGGCGAGGGGCTAAAAAGGGCTAGGTTATTGAAAATAACTCTAGTTCCGTGCGTTATAGGGGAGGGAAGTTTAAGACCAGGAGCTTTAAGTTCAGTTGCTGGATAGAGGAGAGGGAATAATCCTATTTTCCAGAACTTTACGTTCCCGCCTCTCAACATACCTTAAGCAGAAACAAACACGGGCCCAGAACAGGAACAAACATTGCTCGTAGCCAGCTACAAAATGTAAAGTTATACTATTTAAACTGGCATGTGAGGTAAACAATCTTCTAGGGAATTCAAACAGACATTAAGTTACTAAAGCATTTACATATGCACGGAAATACGCACACGCACACGGTGACACGGGAGTGCACTTGGGAGAAATACATGCGCAGACACATGCATAAACACACAGGACTATAATAAGTCCCAGACTTGGGCTAACCAAGCTGCGGCTGGAGACACAGGCTATTCATATCCTTCAGAATGAGAGGTTACAGCTCGAGTCTTTTCCCTTTTTACTGTAACACAGGAAGGGCATCTGTGTGTGTGTGTGTGTGTGTGTGATTTCACTTCATCTCTGCGGCGAAAGGTCTTGCGGCGTTGATTAACATAAAATGAACATTGGTTTTGTTTAGCATCGCCTCACTCGCAATAAGTTTAGCTCGGGCCACGTGAAGCGTTTACTTGGTACAAAAAAAAAAAAAAAAAGAAAGAAGTTCGAATTCAAGTCATCCAAGTGACTGAGAAAACACTCCTCATGTCGTTCAGCCTCGGCATCCAACCTCTGGCCTGTCATCATTAATATGTGGGGAAACGCGGGAGGAAAACCATTTGAAACCATTTGTCCCACTAAATGCTGCCCTTGTCAAGCTCCCATGGCTTTCTGTTAAGCTCTTAAACTGCCCGGTCCAGCTGAAGGATGTATTTTTCTCTGTTGATAATCACAGAGTAGCACAGAACAAGGCACGCTGGCAGTTCTAGTTGCCTCTTTCTGACAGGTATAAGTCATTTAAAGTTGAAAAATTATTCGTACGCTGCAGTTCAGGCTGAGAGCGGTTAAACAATAACAGTCAAAGGATAAAAACGTGGGTCTGTTAATGAACGAAGAACATCTCTGTCCATATCTTTCTATCGTTTGTTTGATGTCGCTCCCTGCAGCACTGGCCCCTTTTCCAGCCTCTCTATCACTTTTTATGGAGCATGGTATCAATTATATATATGTGTTTTTCTATATATATGCAGCATATGCCCAATCCATATGGCCGGCCTAGAGCTAGAATAAAGGCGGAGCCTCGTGTAATTAACACTTAAAAAGCCCTAGAAATCATTTGATGTCCAGGATGTCGACTTTTTTGGTGACCGAGATGGAGCGTAATACAACACCGAGGTGGTTGTCAGATTTTATCAATGGAGAGCGCAGACAATGTCTTTATAGCTGCGAGCAAAGTGGAACAGAGGATGAAGAACGTGGAGCCCAGGAGAGAACAGAAGAGAACATTTGTTTTCTTGGTTAATGTCGCAGCGTAAAAGCCTCCATATTATGTACGTGTGATGTATTACATGCGAGTGTGCTGAGAAGATATAAATCTTATTTAGTCATAGTGTTCACAACACAAACCTTAGGGGGGAAATTAAAACGTCGTTTTTTTTCACTTATTCTTCAGCAATACGTTACACGTTCAAAGGTATTTAAGGTATTTTGGAGACTATAAAATCACAAAAAGTGTCTGTGAAGGAGCTAAAATCAATATTTTTATATGAACAATGGATCAAACGACTGTGTGTGTTGTAAAAGTTGTCACTTGTAGTGATGAACCTCCAGAGAATAATCGTCTGATATAGCAGCTCAATGGAGCGTAATAGCATTTTTAGTCTCGTTTTAATTTCCTGGTCCAGAACTTTACCGATTTGATTCATTCTCACAGCTCGCGTCATGCTTTTGACCACATCGAGCAGCTGTTTGCAGCAAAAATAGCTCTAAAAACCCACCTTACGCTACCTGCCCAGCTCTGAACTGTAAGTTAGCAACTAGCTGTTGAAGATATTGGAAGATTCAGCAGCTAAAGAGCCAGATATTTCCCTAAAGACCAAAAAATCAGGTGGCCAGAAATACGAAACCAAATGAATGTTACGTAACTGCTGGATGTGTAAATTAGAAAACGGTTTGCTAACAAGTTCACCTTATCAACTTAAAAAGTGCTCATATGTCAGTGTTGTGTTCAGGGCTTGTTTCTACTGCCCCCAAGTGGCCAACAATGCAGCTACTTGCAGGTTTAAAAATGTAAAATGTTGCCAGATAACACGTTTTATTTTTTTTACTGTAATGTTTGCATTGTTAATACTATCTGGTTAAATCTCAGACTGACATACGGAGTCCTGAGGTCACAAATGAAAGTGCAGAGCGAGAGTTGTTTAGCTAGCTTTACCTAAAGACGAGCAGCAGAGGGACACAGCTAGCCGGGCTCTGTCCCATGCGTGTCGACTCCCATGTATATATATATATATATATATATATATATATACATATGACCGCACGCGCTCCAGCGGCCACGCCCCCAAGGGCCACTGCACTAGAAAGACGGCACGACAGTGAAAAGCACAACTAGTCGTTTTCACATTTCTGTGTTAATTAGTAACATTTAGACATAGTGGTAGTCATCTTTTCTTTTCTACTTTGGACGTAACTTCAGGCTGTTCCCGCCGTCTCTAGTCTTATGCTAAGCTAGGCTAACCTAGCTGATTTTATTATTATTATTTTCCGAGCACTGTAGGTTGTTAAAGCAATGTGTATTGTACTTTCAGGTGTCTGCAGAGCCTGCTATTGTGTGCGCGTAAACAGGAATCTTCACCTCTACAGTACCTCAGCTGCACTCTGCATCTCTCTGATGTTTATACAATAAGTCAGATTTAAAGGGGGGGGGGAGGTTCTCAAGTTGGCTGTCTTTCATGGCACTGGCTATATTAGAGCACATATACATATGGTCCGCCTTCCCCTGTCTCTCTCACGAGTCTCTCCATCATACACAGACACGCAGAAACCACCAGGGTTTCCATGTTTCTGGATGCACAACAATACACGAGAGGCAGGTATCCTCACAACGTGATGCACTCATCATGAGGCGCTCACCACGGCAGCGCGCTAATCATGTGCAGCATCGACCCTGTGAGCTCAACACTTTCTAGAGCATCTAGACTTTTCTCTTCTTCTGCAAAAACACAACTGACATTACCCAGTCCCACTTCATTCAGCCTTAATTGTATCCTCATTCTTCACCTGGTAACAAGCTAACAAACCTGTGCAGATGTGGCAAGCACATCAAAGAGAGGGAGGGATGGGAGGGGGAACTTGTTTGTAGAAAAAAATGTGTGGGGGAATATGAAAGGGGAAATTTACGTTGTGTGAGTCCAAGCCAGCGCCACCTCAGGGAGAAATGCTGGAAAAATGTGATATTTTACACCTGCATCTCAGGAGGTGAGGAATGAGACAGGGAGCGGGGGAGGCGGTAATTAGAGGAGTGTGCGTGCATGCGTGTGTGTGTGTGTGTGTGCGCGTGTTTATAAAGGATTTTTAGTATGTTTCTAGGGCTTGCCACTGGTTCTTTTTCAGCATTCAATTTGGCACGATGCATTCGATGCCAGATTATTAAAAATGCTAAACCTGGTTACGAATGCGGGGGGAAAAAAAGTGTTGAAAATTTAAACAAATATGCTAATATTGTTACAGTGATAAATAGCTGGCAAGCTCTGTTTAATGAATAATGCTATTGGCTCTAATTCCTCATTAAGGCCCTAAAGTGGAGAGCGCAGAGAGAAAATACATGTATTGTTGTCGTGTTTTTTTTCTCCTTTTTTTTTTTTTTTTTCAAATTAAACTCGGAAGGCAGGAGATACCAACACCTTCCCAAATTAAGTAGATTCAAATTACTCGGTTACACAGCTGGTGTGCAGTCTGGGGTGTCTTGTGAAACCAATTAATGTGAGGGTTAAGTCTTGATAAAGTAATTGAGGCAGGGTTAGAAATGAGATGGAAGAGTTAGGAGTGATCAGCCGGAGCTTGATGAGACGCAACAAAAACAACAAAACAAATGTCCGTCTCAAAGTCTGAGCGTCGCAGTTTCCTTAAAAAAACGAGCTGAAGGAAAGTGTCAGCGTTGTTTCCAAAGCAAGCCATCCTGATCTGGGCTTTCAGGACACAGTCACTTGTTTCAAGAGCTTTCGAGATTAGTCACCGCAGTGTTTTTTTTTCTTTTCACATTCGTACATTTGTCAATACTTAAACAAGTCATGAAGACAGGCTGCAAAAAGGCGCCCTGCTGCTTTCATCTGGCACAAAGTGCTCTCTCGCTAACAAGTTCATCACAGCACTTTCTATTTAAAATTACCGTTCCTCTTTGTCAAGAGCAAATGCTCCATTCGAAGAGGTACCACTTGGAAAAACAGCTCTCCGTTTCTGTCAGTCTGTTTTTATTTGCTAAAATACTTCTTTTTTTATTTATTTATTTTTTATACACGTTTCAAGGTGAGCCAGAATAGAGCTGACATGGAATAAGAACCAGGAAGAGAAGTAATCTGCCCATAAACGTGTGTTTCTGTTGGTCTGGGCCTTGTAAATCATTTTGAGGCGTACTGATATTAATGCTCTTTAAAATACTGTCATTATAGACTCTCTCACTAACCTGAACGTGATAAAAGGTGCAGCGGGGGTCATGTGTTTCTGTAGGCAGACCCGGACGTTAGCGCTGCCCTGGTTCCTTCGTGGCAGACAGACGTTTATGACACGTTAATCTTCACAGATGAACACCACTTTTAGGGTTTTTTGAAGCGTAAATGCAATCGTCAGGAAGTTGAAAGACAACAAACTAACTTCGCGTCACCACCACTGAGCTACTAGCGTTTGACATAGTGATGTTTAATGTCCCCGACAACCTCTGCACTCTCATCCAGCTACGAGTTAGAAACCGCCTTTTTTAAGACAGCCTTTAAAATTCACGAGTGGGGTATTAACTGACGCGTTTTATGTTGTAGAAGAAAACATTAAAATCCCTTAAGCTTGTGTCAACCACCGACCTTATTTCAGGCATCTAACCAAAAAACCCATTGACTTCCAGACGAGAAGTGCAAAAAGTGCTGAGTCATTTTCAGATTTTAGCACTCTTACACTCGTAAAGCTCAGCGTGTACATCCTGGAGAGTGCTCCTCCACACGGGAACACGGAGGTGTAATGTCTTTCTAAAGACTTAGAAAATCATCTTCAACTCGACTTATTTCACAGAAAGCCTGGGTCACACACTTGGGCCGTGGAGTTTGAAGGAGGAGGACATTCAACAAGCGGGAGAGATTAAGAGAATTGTGCTATTGAGTTGCATTATGGGAATTGTAGTTATCCATCTTTTTGTGAAGCGTGACGCATTGGAGTGAATGAAAAGTCAGGATATCTCGACCTCTTCTGCTTGGATTTGAACCATTCTTATTTTTAAACTGTCTCTCCCGAGCACTCCACGTTATGCAAGTGCAACACTAAATAACTGGAGTGCCCCTTTAAAGGGATAGTTCGGATGTTTTGAAGTGGAGTCGTATGAGGTACTTATCCACAGTCAGTGTGTTACCACAGTAGATGGCGGTCGTCGCGCCCCCAGTTTGGAGAAACAGACAGGATTATGGAAGCTAAGCAATGTACTGCTGTGGGCTGGGGGGGGGGGCAGCAGCAAAAACGTATTTTAGCCACTTAAAAAAATCAATAGCAGTTTAATTGTATGCTATAATTAGAGTATTTTCAGCGCTTTACCTTGCTGACAGGCGATGCTCTCTTCAAAGCCACCAGACTCCTTTGAAAAACACATTTATTTTACCTCGCAGAACACGCCGCTCTACCGCCGCTCTACCGCCGCTCTACCGCTGCTCTACCGCTGCCTTGATTCAGTACGTTGTTTGTGTTATTGTGTGACTTTGGTTAGATTGGATTCACTTTGGCGAGAGCATAGATAACATTTTCAGTTACACTGTTACACTCAAACTGATATTGATTTGTTAAGATGGCTAACATACGTTTGCTCCCCCCCCCACCATCCGCAGCAGCACATAGCTTAGCTTCCGTGCTGTAACGCCTGTCTGTTTCTCCAAACTGGGGGTGTGCCGAGCACCATCCACTGTGGGTGACGCGCCGACTATGGATAAGTACCTCATGCAAGCCCACTTCAAAACATCCAAACAATCCCTTTAAGTCTGGTTTTTTTTTTCCCGCCTCCACCAGTTTCTTGGCTTCCAAAATGATACACGCAAACAATTCCGGCTCACGACTCTTTGATTATCTAAAATGTTTCTTTCCTTTTCTTTTGATTCGTTTAATGCAACACGAATGTCACATGAAAGAAGGCCTCACGATGTGTCCTTGATAGCCACTCTGCTCAACCAATCAACCTGACGGACCCGTCTGAGCTCAGTGTCCTAATATTTACGCTGTTTGAGAGCATATCAGAGTTTCCATCTTTAAACTACGGCAAAAGCTTACACACCACATGAGCGATCATGGCCTGCTTGAAGCCTTATTTATTTTTCCAGGGAAATGTCAAGGCCAGGACAAACATAATAGCTTAATATTCTGTATACAGCACGGGATGACATCACTGGCAGCAACAGCCAAGAGGGAGCTCACACAAGACTGGAAAACCGCTTGTCTGATCATGTGGCGCGCACACACACACACACACACACACACACAAACATTGCGGGATGCAATTACCCCAACTATTTACACAGCACTGGATGATTATTTGTTTCACATGCTCGTATACTGTACATCACACATGTGCTGACCATGAGGGAGCTGTGGAGACTTTCAGTGTATCTATATATTTAAAACATGAAGGTCTAATTTTCCAGTTTCACGATGACGGGTCACATTTCATTTCTGCTTTCCAACATATTTGGGAAAATCAATAACCTGTTGTAACCAATGACAGTGATCGTCTCTGCAGAGAAGTGGAGTTTAAGTGTTTATTTGTGTGTCATGGATGGAGACTTAGCCTCGGGGGAAGCTAATGAAATCCTGACACTGATTGACAGATGCCTCCAGTGCATTCTGACTAAGATGCAACTGAAATATTTGGCACAATTTCACAATATAGCCTTTCCTTTAAAAAAAAGAAAAAACGAGGTGAGTTGCTGCTACAAGTAGGAGAATAACAAGTCGAGATAATCCCATGTGAGGCCTGTCCTGAATTCTGTATCATTTTTACTGATGAGCTTCTTGGGCAGCTGCCATGTCAGCTAGGATGCTTGTAAACAAATAATTATTTATACTAATAAGCTTCCATATTCATGTGCAAATAAGATCCCTTTCCTGGTATCTAAGCAGCTTCAAGGTTGTATGTGGGAGGTTTCCCTAACTATTGCCTGACTTGACTCATTTCATGCCAAAAAAGGATCTATCTAAGGGTCAAGGATGTGTGAGCTTTATATCATAATTCTGTATAAAACAGATTTCTAATTACTCATTTTGAAACATACAAGCGCTGCATTGAAAAGCATGTTTTCACAAACTCACAGGGAAAAATATTTCCCAATTTAAACAAATATGCTGTTCAGGGCAAAACAGGTTATTTAAAAAAATTAATGTTTTTCTATGAAAAGTACTTTCAAAGCCAATTCAAATTATAAGAAAACCACAAATCAAATCTCACATGTTTTTGAATCACAGAAAGCTGAGCAGATTTCCAGACCAATCATTGTAAACTTTTTTGCTTTGTGATGTCACAGGATTTTCTCTGAATTGCACATATAAATCACCTGCGTAATGAAGGAATTGGTCTAAACCGCTGTGCGTAATTACGCACAAATCCAATAGACACATAATTGAATGTTGGCGCAAAGGATAAGTTCCATCCTCTCATGGCCAAGTTTCCAAACTCTGTTAAACTTTGCCTTTAGTTGCGATTCAAGCTCTGGGCGGCTCTTAACATGTCACAATGTAACGTTTACAGTAAACTGCATGCGCCTCATGATTAGCTGCTTGCACTATATGATATGCAATAACACGTATCGTATATGTAACTATAAATAGTCTTCAGGCAGGCGCACAGCAGTGACCACTGCAATGAGGGGAGTCGTGTTCTCCACGTGGATAAAACGGCAGAAGGCAGTGGGCATCGGGCGGTCAGGGCTGGACACTGATTTGGCCAGAAGGTTGGAAACACATTTTGGCAGCACGTTGTGAAACTATTAAAATAAGATGTATTATATTCTCCTACCAGAAGCATGATTTTAACTATATGCAACATTTCAGCACCCTCTCCAAATTTAAGTCTGTGACAGAAAACATGGACAGGTAGGTGGAAGGACTTGGCATCAATTTGGTGACTGTTACACATTAGCTACACAAGTAAACAGTAACACACATATATTTATAACTCCGTCCAATAAACTTTGAAGTCATTCTGTGTATCATTAAATCTATGACAATGAATCTGAAAGCTGACTGCATAAATTAGCAAATTATTGGTTTACATAGCACGTACCATTGTGGTGTAGGGAAATGTGCCAAACACTCTCAAAGACCCATTTTCCACTCTCAAAAGTTCGGCTTCCAAAAAAAAAAAAAAAAAAAAAAAAAAAAAAAGTGTGTGGGAGAGAAAAGTGCTCGGTTTCTTGTTCAGCTGGGCCTTATACCGGAAGCAAAAGAGCCCTAATGCACGGCCTGTTGCCCGGTAAACATTTTTTTTTTTTTTGGAGGAATTTGTAGTCGACTCCTCTCAGTCAAGGCAAAGGAGGACAGCGCTGTATAATCCAAGTCGTCTGCTCCCCGATTTCTTCATGCAAGGTGCTTATGTTTGCTTTTCAACTCGTGATATTTCCATGAAAAGCGTCGGCTGTGCTCTCCAGTGCGCACGGCTCTCTCTCTCTCTCTCTCTCTCTCTCTCTCTCTCGCTCTCTCTCTCTCTCTCTCTCTCCAGTCTGTCCCGGTACCGTTAATGTCCACCGAGTCCGCCGCGCTCTGCACCACCGACACAGTCACCGCCTGAGCCCGAGTGACAGAGCAGGAGTCTGGCTGTGCACCGACAGTAAGTAGCTTGCACTCTCGGCTGCTTACGCGCTCACCAAATCAGCTGTTGCTCCTGCAGAGGGGACGACGCCGCGCGCTTTCCCTTTTGCCTTGTACATGCTCCGGCTCTGCTGATGTGAAAATGTTCCTCCTCAGTGGGTCGGTCGGTCCTCCCCCACCTGTTCATAAGAGTCCGGGGAAAGTTGCGGAGAGAACGGCGTCTACAACAAAACCCACCATGTGGCAGCGCGACCGATGAGACTAGCGGGACTTGGTGGGCAATGCCAGCCGGGACTGCCTATAGGCTATAACGCAATAACAAGGAGGTGAAGTGTGCGTATCCCGTGTGAGACACCGAGTGCAGGAAAAATTAGGGAAACAATTGTGAAGTGAAATTACAGCACGCACCAGTGAGGACGCGCGGGGTCCGTCCTGCGGCCGCGGCCGGAGAAGCGGAGCGGAGGGCTGGTGAATTATTAATAACCGGAGCGGTTCACAGTCTGTCGTGTTCAGTGAGTAACCAGGGCGGCAGCTGGGGGTTTAGAGGAATTAAATACGGGCTCAGGGTAAACCATGGACGCAGGGGATTAGTAGCTCTCACCGGCAAAAGTGTAGGGGCAGCTCGGGGCCGACAGAGAGGGCGGGAGGGAGGGAGCGGTGGGGGAGGCAGCCGCGGCGGTGGGGTATGATAAACCCAAATATTTTGTGTGAAATATAAGGAGAGAGTAAGCTGTGCACGTCAAACTTTATATCCAGCCTAAATGCAGGGAGACACGCACGTATAGAGGTCACCTTGTGAAGTATGACCCCGAACTGGTCAACCTACAATTAAAACCAAAAACAGTAAATATATATATATATTTATTTATTTGTAATTGTATTTTTAATGAGGTTAAATTTCTTTGGCGGTGAAAGGTTCTACTCAGGGTTGATTTAATTCTCATGGCAGTTTTTTTGGACACATGCCTGTGGTGGGAATAATACGAGAAGTTTCAATAGTGTCTGACCGTATTTTAGAGATTTGTAACACCTTTTGTATTTTCTTTTTGTTGTTGCCATATTTACGCACAGCCACCTCTCCAAACTCCTGGACAGCAGGCCTTTATAGTTCACAATCACTTCCTCAATCAAACCATAAAAGCTTTCATATTCCGATGAACCTGTGATTATTGTGCCATGAATAACGCAGGGAGTTAGACAGAGCAGGTGCGTGACTCCTGACTGGACCAGAACTACATGATGACACAATATTTATTCACCACAAATATCAATTTTAGCCCCGCATATTCAGATGGATTTTCAGCAGACACGCCTTCGGGAGAGATGGCATGGTCATGAATAAATTACCAAAGTAGCGTTTTTGACCTTTTATGGGAAACGAAGCGCTTACGGAAGTGCGCAACTGCAGACGTCACGCAATAAAACGATGATCCCACCTGCCGCCGATTGAGTCTGTGTTGGTTCAATCCCGTCACTTCACAAACAAACAAATGGAAATCTGATGGACTCAGATCCCCTTTGAGAGGCACGCAGCTCGACGTTTCATTGAGGGAGAAGCAGCTTGAATCTCTAAATGTTGAAGCCTCCGTTTTCTTCTACAATAACTTAAAAAAAAACATGAAATTCCTCATTTTTTTAGATCTATTTTGGAGCATAAATACATTGTAATATGTCCAATGTTGGGCCGATTGAATGGAAACTGGATCCCTTTTAATGGCCTAATCATTTCGTCAATGCAGATTTATTTTTTAAGTTTTCCATTTTGCATTTCTAGCCTATAATATCTGTCTAAATTGTTCACCAAGCAGACACATGTGACCCTTATTTTAAAGTGAAACCGTGGCTGAATAACGCCTCGTACAATTTACAGTCTTTTAATTTAGCCCATATTATATTTTAAACATTTAATATCTGTCGTTTCTGTGAGTTAATTTGAAAGAAACACAAAATATGCGACTTTCAATAGTTCTTAAACAGTTTACAGAGTAGAATAAAATACATAGAAAAACAAACAAACAAAAAAAAATAATAATATGAGAAATTATTAGTTTAGGCCTCAAGTGTTTTAATTGTATTTGAAATAGACTAAACATAATTAGGCTGTTTCACAGTGGGGATACACGTATTGATGTCATATTTTTGGGGACTTTAAATAGTTATTTGTTAAAAAAAAATATTAATAAAATAAAAAGAAGGCCACAAAACCATCAGGACGAATTAGTTGATTTATTTTAGGATATCTTCAAGTTATCAGGCGACACATTTAAGGCCCACATTCTGTGGGTGTTCAAATCCCTCTGATAAATGATTTAAGCAGTAGCCTACATCACAGTGTGTGTGTGTGAGTGTGTGTGTGTGTGAGTGTGTGTGAGTGTGTGTGGCCTCTTCAAGTGAGCGGCCTGCAGCAGAGTTTCCACGAACCCTCTTTGGGCCTGTCCGATCACAGAGCCTCATTAAAGTGCTCCTGGTCGATCACCATTTCAGATTTAATTTAGTCAACCTGCACATTTCCGTGCTCCTTCTGTTGAAACACGCTCTCTAATGTTATATTACAATTTAAACGCGTGTAAGATGCACGTGCATCTTTGTTTTCTGTCACACTTTATTTCTCCCTTTACCTGATGTTTGACCTTAACATCGCTGCGTCGATTTCTTTGAACTTCCTTGAACGTGCGGCCTGTGAGGGCCCTGAATGCACCCTGGCCTTGTCGGAACTCTGCTTGGAGACGTTTTAACACTCAGAATTTCAACATCCGGTTATTTTAGTGGGGTGGAAATAATAAGAATATGTGGATTAAAGAATTGTTTTAACATACGATTCATTACATGTGCATTTCTTCACATATTAACACAGAGCAGGTCACGTGTTTCAGTCCGGACACATTTGGTACAGTAACAATGAGCTGACCCGAAACTTGGCCATGACGTCAGACAGCATCTCCAAAACCTTTAAAGCCGCTGACACCAACACACACACCAACACACACACGATATTATCACATACATCCCGCGTGCACCATGCAGTGTCCAAACAGCAGCTCGCGCTCATTTGCAAACTCCTTTCTTTACCCTCTCTCTCTCTCTCTCTCTATCTGTCTCCCTCTTTCTCTCTCTCTCTCTTTCTGTCTCTCTCTCTCTCTCTGTCTCTCTCTCTGTCTCTCTCTCTGTCTCCCTCTTTCTCTCTCTCTGTCTCTCTCTCCCTCTCTCTGTCTCTCTCTCTCTCT
>CALSBV010000306.1:1206758-1220787 GCA_943590825.1 Bovichtus diacanthus
CCCCCCCCCCCCCCCCCCCCCCCCCCCCCCCCCCCCCCCCCCCCCCAACTCGGCCCTGCCGTCGAAGGCAACACTTGGTAGTGGCACATGGCGAGACAGCTGTTGCAAACCAAGCCAGGCATCTGTGCAGTGGGAGCATACGAGGAAAAGAGAGACTGAGGGAGAAAGCGAGCAAGAGACTCTGTTAGAAACAGATAAAGAGGATGGAGATAAAGAGGCGGAGGGGGGAGAGAGAGAGAGGCAGAAAGATGTAGGGAGAGTAAGGGTGGCATGGAATGGGCAGTTGTTGGGGGGCATCTGGGTAAAGGACAGCCAGACAGACAGAAGGAACGGGGCGGTGGCAGGGTCATCTGGGTGAAAAGGAAGGGGACGAGCCAGACGGAGGGAAATGGGCACTGATGGGAGGGTCTGTCTGGGGATGGAGAGGATAGACAGATTGAAAAAAGATGAGAGAGAGTGAGACAGAGAGGGAGGGAGAAGGGGGCATCTGAACATTAGAGACAAAAACCTGTAAAGAGACTAAAGGATGAAAGGACGTCACACCTGACTTTAACGCAGAATAAAAAGAAGCGATCTTCCGATAAACCCGAGGGGTCACAAATAGGGTCGTGGCCAGAAATGTAGAAATCCAGGAGTCCAAAGTCTCAAACACACCTCAGAAACTTTTGACAAGCTACTAACCGAACTTAATAAAACATTCTGGGTATTTAAAAAAAAAACAAATTAATTTAACTTTCATTTCCTTCCATTTTTTTATTGCTATAAATGTTGTACTTCCAAGTAGATTTTCTGTGCCTCAAACAGCTATATTTTAAGATATTTTTGCAACAAAAAAAAGAAAGAAATCTCAATCAGCTTTAAAAATCAATTGTGTCTAATGTGTATGTAATTACAAAATGCAAACTCCCTCTTCATATCTTAATCTCCCCCCGGATTCACAGAAATACCACCAAGCACATGACCACGCTGGTCACAAGATGATTACAGGAAAGACGGAAAAAACATCTCTGTTCCACACATTTCCTCTTTTCTCAATTTGTTTGCTTTTTCTTGTGAAACACTGAATACTGTCACCTCATCAAAGTCCTCCAAATGAAACGCTCGGATAATTCATTCATTGAAAGAAAGAGTCTTTAGTTAAACTGCTCACACTCTTCTCTCCACGCGACCTACGATGAGGGGTCCGAAGCAGGTATCAGCAGCTGATGCACGCCAAGCAATGTGGCGGGAAATGAGCAGAGGTGTGTGTACTGTCCCGTGTGTGTGGCGATCATCATGAGGAATCTCATATCCACCAATACAACCACAAAAAAAAATGAGCTCATTTAAAGCTATCTTTCAAAATGACCCTGATGACGTCATAGTGATGTCATCATGGTTAACTCATCTTGGACCGACACCAAACGTGTGTTGTTTGAAAGAAGTGCGCATTTCACAGGTCGTGAGAGTTCACCAAAAGACACTGTCCCGTTGCATTATGGGAATTGTAGGATCCGGGTGTAGGATCCGGGACTTTGAGTCTGGTTATCTGGGCCTCGACTGGAGTCCAGTAAATAAAGTTGTTTTTTTTTTATACGGCAACCAAACGACTCTACCTCCCACTTGCATCTTCGCCTTTGTCGCTGAACAAATGCAGCAATTCCATCAGGAGCAAAATCATAAATAACTAAGACAAGAAATTCAGTAAATCACAATCGCAATGAAATCTCCCCCCCCCCCCCCCCCCCCCCCCCCCCCCCCCCTCCGGGCTTTGTGTGTGACGGAGCTGAGACACTGCATGTCCACAGACGAAGGGAATGCTCCTTTGCCAGCCATGCCCAGCCTGGTCCCCTCTTTCTGCCCCCTGTAGCACCCTGTAACCCCTCCACCCCTCCCCCTGCTCACCATCTCCTACCTCCCTCCCTGGGGCCCCCACGCCGTCTACCCCTCCTCCACCCAGCCCCCCCCCCCCCCCCTGCCTCTCTCCCCCATCTCTCTCCTCACCACCCCCCTCCTCATTCCCACCCAGGCAGAGGGTCCGGCTCTACCGTGCCCTACATAGCAGTGAGCGCAGCAGGCTGGCGCTGAGAGGAACCCTCGGGTTTACAAACTGTGTCAGGCCTCGAGACACCTCTGTGATCAACACCAAACGCCACATGAGGGGAAATAATAAAGCAACTGCTACCAAGAGATCAGAATGATTGATGTTGTCAATATGTGAAATCTGGAATAAATTAGCTCTCTGATCTGATCCAAACTGTGGATGTTTGTGTCACACACACAAAAAAAAAAGCTGAAGGTCAAAAGCGTAGAAAACAGCAGCTACAGCACATGTTTCATTAACAGGCGACACAAGTTGAACTCGGATGAGTTGATTTGCAGTTGTACTGTAAAGTCAAAAGGTAATTGTAATATACTGCTGGTGAAAATGTCTGAATCTGAAGGCAACAATGCACTGCAGGTAAAGATTAAGAATGGCAGGGAAAATCAAGTTGCTGGTTATAAGGAAAAGAGCACATGTTGCCCCAAAAGTGTATCATGGCCTTAATAAATTCTGAATCATTTCCTCTAGTGGCAAAAACTGGTTTTAATTAAAAACCTCTGTCCTTTGGGACGAGCCCTAGATATCTGCGATGGAGTCAATCACCCAAATTATCTTGTAATTAAAATTTAGGAAGAAAAACTGTGATAAAAAGTGCAATTTTGGCAAAGTTTCTCCGTTACAGCTTGGAGAAATTTGCCAAATGTAAACATATTGTAATACATACCAACATCACTTCATTCAGGTTCACACACATTTGACTCAATTAATCATAATCTCAACAAAGGCCTTAGAAACCCGAAGCACACTTCAGATGCACGGTGTGGAAACATGCACAACGTGTAAACATCATGTCACATTCTGCAGCAGCAGAGGGATCTTTCATCCCAAAAAAAACAAGATGGGTCGAGTGCGAAAGAGAGCGGAAGAATGTGACAAACGACGGAGACAGACGGATCGATGGATGGACACAGAATGAGGGAGAGACGGGGAGCATCCATCCTACCATCCACCATGACCTGGCAGAGAAGTCATAACACAGCTGCCACCTGAGCCCGGGGTCACTCTGCCTCTCCCACGCCATTCCACACACTGCCACGCCGCCTCTCCCACGCCAGAATCCTCTTCCCGGGACTGCTGATAAATATATTAATATGCAAGTGAATGAGGGGTAAAAACACGGATGGAGTCACCAATCAGGAGCTATCTGTTACCAGGATGCTGCTGCATGTGGTGTGATAGAGAGGGTGTGTGTATGTGTGGGTATATACTGTATGTATGCTCTGGTGTGTGTGTCTGTGTGTGTGTTTGGAGGGAGAGGGGACACAGAAAATGCCACGGAGCCCTCTCCAAGCAGCTGTGCCTCTCGCCTCGCCCGTCCAACCGCTCCGGCTGCCATGTGCAGACTTAAACTGAGCCACCGACTCTGCACCACCGACTCTGCACCAAACACTGAGGCGCACGCTCGGGTGTTTGCACACACGCAGAGACTCGCACGTGTGCGGTATATGGTCGTATCTTCGCAGTATCCGAACAATTTTATTTTATGAGTCACATTGTGAGTCAAAAGCAATAATGTCTATGAGCTGTGGTCTGTGCTGATATAGATTTTCCAGGAGGCCGCGGGCCAAGCTCAGAAGTCTGAGCCAGGTTACTGAAGGGCTTCCATTGCACACTCACACTGGAAACAAAAGCGTGTTATGTGTTCCCTTTTCATCAGCTTCTTCTTTCTCACCGATAGTGTTTGTTTACATCAGTTCAAAACTATACAACGGTCTTTTCCTGAAGATCGGGTCGGGACCCAAAATGGCGTTGTGGACCCGTTTTAATTGGCTAGTGGAGTAAAATGCAATGACAATGCTGTGACATGTGAATTGTTTCTGTGATGTGCTTTTAAAATTAAAATAAAAACACATTTCATATGTATTTGTAAATGTGTGTTTTGTTCTGTTATTTATCAGTAGTTTTTAAATGTACATGTTTCGGCAATTCATGGTGTATTTTTGTAAGTTTAGGTCCCGGTGAGACACCACATTTCTCTTTTGGGGCTGGAGCTGAAAACATTTGGGAGATAGAATACTAAAATGTATTTTCTGCTCCACTATCTATTAAATGTGTGTTGCACCAATTTAGTGGTTTGTTGTAGATCTAGACTAAGATTCATCTTTTACTACGGCCACCTGTGCTGAAAGTGGACTGTTTGAACTGAGTTTGATAAAAAAAAAAAAAAAAAGAATAAAAAAAAAAAAAAGAAAGAAAAGAAAAACTCTCCACCAAATAGTTTTCAGGACATCATCTCTTCTCCTCGCTGCGTGTGCGCATGCAAACCGGAGGGAAATCTGTTGCTGATGAACATAATAAAAACAAACGAAAGTCATTTTGGTCTGTGGTATAAACAGTTAGTCATTTCACATGAGGACAGCATTATTGTGGATTTGATTTAGTCACGCCTATTATAGAAAATAAAAAGAAACGTCTGAGAGTAAAATTGGGTTTGCCCTTTTGTTTGAGCTCCGTGCTCAATCCAATGGAACGGCAGATTTTATCTGATGCATTGTATCTATTTGATCAGCGCGCCTGTCTTTGCCTGTCCCCAAGCCAACATGTGATGCCGTCTTTATTTATCCGTCTCTCCGCTTTTACTTCTGCCTCCACTTTGTCTCTCAGAGCTGTCTGTCTGCACACACGTCTCTCTTTCTGTCTGAGTGCAGACAGGCAGCACAGACCTGTATGTTTATGTATGGGTTCATTAACAGGCATTGACAGCTTGTGAAGGAGAGTGCCATTAACATCGCATGTATTCCCAAGTGGCGATCCTGCAGTGAGTGCTGCGCGCCGTCTCTGTGTTTTACATGCGTGGTGGGTGACCGTAGTGAAGGAGGGGGGGGACGAGTGGCAATTACAGGGCCGGTTATAGTGTGATAGCCTGCTCGACGGGCCACGCTTGGCATGGATCCCCATTTTAAGGGAATTTAAAAGCACTAGACGGGTCTCTATTGTGTGACCCCGTCTCTCTGCCTCCTCCTCCTCCATCCAGTCATGATTCAACCCTGTTCGGATCTCGCCAGGCCTCAGCGGGGCCTAAAAGCACAGGGACTGGGCGCAATGCCTAGATGACCCCCGGTTATATGGAAATGGATAGAGCAACCCCACTCACAGTCCCCCACGGACCCACTCACACACACACACACACACACACGTATACAGCCGGTCGACTTGATTTTCCATCAGAGCGGCTTCACCTGAAATATTCCTGCCAACAGTGCAACACTCTTCGGAGCCCTTTTGTCCCCGGCTAGCTCTGCAGAAAGGCTGCCGTTATGTAACTGCACCAGATTCCCTCCTTCCCTCCCGCATGCTCACACCACAGGTCAAGAGCTCACACTGAACAGCCACTGATCATATTTAATGAAGTGCACCACTCAGACAAGTTTGCACCGCCCTTAGCTGTGTGCACGCTTTACTTTTGCACTCCGGCTGAGCAGATGTGGTGCATGTCATTAAAAAGGAGTACGTCACCCCAGAAATGATCATTTGTGTATCAGTTCCTCACTGTGTAGCCTCGAATTCTTGAAGAAGACTTTGTTTTTCTAGCAAGATTTAAAAAGGCGGAGAAAAGTCTTGATGAATTGAAGCAAATACAGCAGAACTGTATCAAAACATGCGTTTACATCTCTCACACAACTGCTGCAGTATAATCCCGGTGTCATTCATCCACGAGCATGCTCACTACCTCCCAAACACGTGTGTTTTCGCTAAAAACTTTTACTATTTAAAAACACTTCTGCACAAACGGCCATAAACTTGCACAGGCACGCTACTCGTCCATGTGAGTCCAAAGGGTTTTAAATAGTGAGGTTTTACCGATAATGCGCGTGTTTGGGATGTAGTGAGCATGCGAACAGGAGCCATGACACTTGGATTATTCTGCATGAGTTGTGTGAGAGTTTGCGAACGTCTTTATAAAGTTTTGCTGTTGCCCCCGTTTACTGCAATTCATCGAGACTTTTCTCCGTTTTTTAAAAAATTCTTCTTTCAACGTGGAGGCATGTGAACAAAACAAAGTTTTCTTCAATAATCCAAGGTAACGCAGGGTGAGTAACTCCTTTAACTGTCTGCAAAGATCTGCTCTAATGAAGTTCTACAGCCTTCTCGAGTCACTGCACATTTCTGATCAAACGGCATCATTTTTCCACTCAAGGGTGAATTAATGCTTGAGAGACAGGATACACTAAAAACTCCAAAGTTGACCCTCTCCCCCGCTCTCCCTCACACACTCCCGTCGTAATTTGTCTGCCCACTGGTTTCACTTATTAAGTTTCAAAAGGTTTCTGGGCAACGTGGTTTGAGAAAGGGGGAAAAAAAGGAACCATGGCATTTTTTTGGCACACCGCTCTGCCCGTCTTGCCCAGAACGAGGAGGTTACCATGGCATCAGTGGGCACCTCATAAAGCAGACCATTGTTGGCGCTTGTGTGTATGCATGTGTGTGTGTGTGTGTGTGTGTGTGTGCCACATTGAGTTGCATGGCAACAACCTCTGGGCACCACCAGCGCTAGCAAGAAGCTCAAGTCTTGCACGGGGCAGTGCCAGCCTGCAACACAACATAAACAGGAACTTTCCCGTCTTTTCCATGTGTCCCTCCCTACCTGCTTCTTTATCTTATTCTTTCTGTTTCCCACCGAAGCTGTAAGTCTGTCAGCACGCTGGAGAGAAAGCGAGAGATCCCATAATTGTTACTCAGATCATGATTTATCATCCCCAAACACAAAAGTAATGTGTTGTCAAAGGTTAGCAATTCAGGAACGAGCTGGAGTTTGGGTCCCCCCCCCAACACACACACACACTTCGAAGTGGTGTGTTCAGATTTTCATTAAGGCTAGAAAATGAATGAGAAACACACACACACTGCATGCTTAGAGAATGGCCACCGTAATTATAAAACGAGCCTGCAATCTAAAATAACCTGAGGGGGGGGAAATCAGAAACGTTTAATTTTCTTGTCTTTTCTACTCAGCTCCATTAGCGGAGAGGGGGTATAATACAGCTTTGTTTGTAATTGTTTCAGTTCAAAATAGCCCAAAAACACTAAGTTACTATGTGTGAAAATCTGGACACAATTTGTGGTTCCCTTGGAAAAAAAAAAAAAAAAAAAAAAAAAAAAAGTTAGGAGGGAAGGAGCTATTTTCAGTTTATAAAAGTTTTGGTGGGAGTTGAAAGGCGTGGGTGACGACAATCTTTGACAGGTGTAGTTCTCTGGCTCGCTGCAACCTTTGCGTGGGAGGAGTTGAGGCCTCAGTGTGTGCAGACTTGTGAGATGCAGATAAAGTACAGTATATGGAATAAAGAGCGGACAGTGGAGAGCGAGACGCGGGGGCTCTGGCACACTCTGCTGGTGAGTTTGGAGAATTACAAAATACTAAAGTCGAGGAGGAAAGGTTTGAAGCATTTGAGGTAACACTTCAAAACACATGCTTAATAATATAGACTTGATGCATGACTCAACGACTTATGATGAGTTAATGCATGAATTAAAGCAGGATGATCACTATGAATGCATGTGTTGATTGACAGTTACATACGTTAACTGCAGTTACCACCGGCACAGTTATGATCTCTTCAAAGCCACCAGAGTCCATTGACGAAAACAGTCATTTTTACCTTGCGGAACACGGATGTTTGCTGGTTATAGTTTGACTTTTGGTGAATCTGAACTAACCGAAGTCACACAATAACACAAAAGCTGTTTCGGTCAATTATAATCTACTGTGAGTAATACACCTCGTAATACACCTTCAAAACATCTGAACAATCCCTTGAACATTCATGAAGTGGTGATCCATTACATGTGAACTCATCCCATAAACTCACAGGGACTTGATCAGTAAAACAGGAATTCATGATATATCCATGTATTAGATATGTATTAGTTAAGAATATGCCCGTTTTTATACCAAGTTACCAAATGTGTCCAGACACGAGTGAATTCTGGTAGTTTTTACCGTTTGTTTTTTTTTTTTTCTTATTTCATCCTTCTTATTTTTTGATGGTTTTATTATGTATTGGAGGCCACATACTGGTTGAATTAATTCTTATGGCTTTAAAATTCATCAACCTGCACACCTTTCAAAACTGCCTGCATTTCAGCAGCATTATAATGAAATAACTTTGACAGAAACACAATTACACTGAGTGCAACTTTGAAGTCTTTTCAAGTGGACTTTCTGCCTGGAAGGGAAAAAGGAAAATGATATTGTAAAATCCCCCAAACTGGAGTATGTTTCGCAAATGTCTTTTGACAATAACGTAGAGTACTGGTGATTAGCATTAATAGACGCGAACGTGTTAAAGCACCAGTGTGATTCCTCAGAGGGTTTGAACTGATCTCAACTTATATATGCAGCCACCTGGAACAGACTTCCTCACTTGCCAAATACATGCCATGTTTAGCCTGGCTGCTGTGCGTGTGTGTGTGTGTGTGTGTGTTGTCAGGTTTGTTATTGTGGTGCTCTGCTGTTGTGCAGATTAACGCTTTAAATGAGACTCTCCTGTTCTGAATGCCCCCTCTGTTTGCTTACAAGGCCCGGGTGAGACAGTGTGGAAGGATTTGAGAGGGTTTTTGTATCTCCTCCTGTTCAGAGGGGGGCATCCTATTATGAGTGGAAAGCTAAAGGGAGGGCATGGTCACAAAGGGTTAAACCTGAGAGTGTCTTTTTTTTGGCATAATATGCAGAATTGGCTTTTTTTTTTTTTCTTTTTTTTTTTTTTTTTTTTTTTTTTAAAGACATGTGGAAAACGGCTCCAAACAGATTTTAGTGTGAGACAGGTGCCAGCTCTGCCATCTGCTTTCAGTTTTACCTCCCTCTCTGTCTGCTCTCAGACGATCCCCTCCTCTCTCCACAATCCTGATTCATCCATCTCTCTCTCTCCCTCTCTCCCTCTCTCCCTCTCTCCCTCTCTCTCTCACTCTCTCCCTCTCTCCCTCTCTCACCAATCAGATCAGTGTGACACCCTCCCCATCATGTGCTGGCAACACACACCCTTTAGGTACCTGGAAGAAATTAAAAGTGGAGAGGAATCAAATCAAAATGGAAATTCATTAACATCAGGTATGACATCTTTGGGAAATTTTGGGCATTAAATGTGAAAGAATATGCATATACACAGATGGACTGATTAGGGACTGTGTGCAAATTATTAGGGAGGGAAAGGAGGGGGGGGGGGTGAAAAGGGGATCTAGTTTTTCTCTTGGTTGAAGGGTTATGGTGGTAAAACATGTTTGGAAGTGCGCAAGTTTGAGAAAAAACGAAAACAAAACAAAAAGGTTTTCTTATTTTATCCTTCATGATTCTGTGATTTGTTGTAAAAAGACAAAAAAACACACACGTAGTAGCAAGTCCTGAGATATTAGGGGAGAGCGCTGTTAGTTTTTTTTTCTTCTTCCAAAAAAGTCAAGGAGAGGGTTCAGAGAAATAAATAACGCAGGTTTTGAGCTCAGGCTCAGGGGTCAGAGGGGTCAAGCTGTTCCCTGATCCACGATTCTGTTGCAACGTCAAAGGCTTCAGTCAACACCCACTCTTGATATTTATCCTGTAACACTGAGTATCTGCCAATCCTGGTTTATGTTTTGATATATTTCATTTCTTGCAGGAACTACAGTGACTTCAATGTTTGACGACAGACTAGCGGCGCTTTAAGGAAATAAATCTTGCACAACATCTTTCAAGAGTCTCCTATAAGATTTTGAATTGTGCCTCTGTGCTCAGTTTTTGAAGCTCTGGAAAGGAGTTAGACAGTTTTCCTTTCACCAACGGAGTTACGGTTAACCTGCAACGTGCTGTACTTTAAAACAGTAAGCACATTTATTCAGGTTAAAGTTATTCCCAGTTTCAAATCCATCAGTGTTAGGTGCAAATTGGCTGATTCATATTATTGATGTTCGGATTCTTCATGAAGATGCTTCTTCATCATTCAAAAGGATTTTTACTCGGAGACACAGAAAGTGTCCTTTACTACCTGCTGAATCTGAACCTATTTTAAGATATTGGCATCAATCTATCTATTTCTATCCATTGACTTAATTCATTCCTTGAAAGAAATACGATTATGTTTATGTTTTTTAACCGTCATATTTTCTCTTGATGTGTTAAATGGGGAAATAAAATAAAAGATAAAGTTGTTTCACTGGGTGTCAGTAGATTTCTTAACAAAAAAAAAAATATATATATGATAATTTCTTTTGTCATTTTGATATGACCTGGAAAATAAGCTAACATGGGGAATAAGACTTGAGTTTCATCTCCACAAATATTATTATTTCACTGTACAACGTGCAAAAACGGAAAAAAAAATAAATAAAAAATAGCAATATGTGTCTGCACTGTGTGTGTGTGTGTGTGTGTGTGTGTGTGTGGTGGGGGAGGTACTTTTACATGTCTGTCAGCAGGGGATAGCCATGCACACACACTACATAGAGATACTGTATATTAAGAAACTAAGAAGGAGAGACAGCACTTTAAAATGATGTCCCACATAAACCTGCTGCTGCAAGAAAAGTGTTGTAAGCATGTTGGTTCAACTCTTATGCCCAGAGCGAGGGAATTTAATTTTAGCACGAGCATGTTTCTTTTTCTGGAAAAGATGCAATTTCTCATGAAAAATATCAACTTTAATGGCCCACTAGATGACTTACGAAAATACATAAAAGTGAAAGCACATTGTTGGCTCCTCTCGCTTGCAAGCTTCCCCATGAGAAACGGGGCCAAGCCTCATTTAAAGTGCGGCGCCTGAGCCGTGTCGCTCGCCGGGTTAAAAAAGAAAAAAAAAAAAAAGTGGGCTTTTAACCTGGTGGTTTCTTCCTGGAATGAGGCCGCTGCTAATGAGCCTGTGAGGACAAAGGTGAGTTCTAAATGAGCGGAAAGAAAAGTAAACAAGCCAGGTGACAAATTGCAAATGAGCAAACATCAAGTGGCCTAGATGGAGATTCTGTCCGCGAATACAAACTTGCAAACCAGCGGCTGTCAGCGTTGTAAAGAGTTGTTGAGGCTAGAGTTTTTGTTTTTGAGTCTCTTATACATGCAGGTGCTCTTTTCAAAGGCGGCGCTCTCCGCCAGGCCCTTCTTGGCCGCTGCTGAATGTCGAGCTCCCAGGGTGTTTGTTTGGGTTCCTTTTTGTATGCTCAGTGTCTCCGCCTGCTTGATACCTATTCCTCTTTTCTTCTGTTACTTAAGCGCACATTTTCTCAGAGAACGCTTGTCAGGCTTTCCAAAATATATAACCTGCTCACAAAAGAGCACAGGTCACTTTTTCCATTCACGGAAAGAAAAAAGAAAAGAAGCAACGGGACGACTTAGTTACAAGTTCACAAGCCTTGTACGGTCATGTGGCCTGTCCAGAATGCTGTAAATATATACGCCATCTTTACAACAACTAAATTATTTTATACTAATTCGTGAGCAGTCAGATCAGCATTGTGCGAGAGGAACGTCACCAGAAACGGTCAACAAAGCGCATAAATGTCGTTGTAAAAAAGACGAAGTTTTGGATTTTAATTTAGATTTCTGTGTGAAATGGAAATAAGTTTTACCTGAAGCCTCTGCTCGGTCTTCACATGCTGGATGCCATTGTGTTTTACACTCAAAAGTATATTGTATTTATTTACAAAGCTATGAATATGTAAAATTCCTACCGACGCGACTTCGCTTTTAAATGTGAATTATTGAAATTACAATCTCCATATTATTGGGAAAGAAAACCTTTAGATTTTCTGCCCCGACTGCATGGAATAATCTGCAGAATATTAACTAAAGGTATATTTTTTAACTAATAGATATCACTATGAAACTTCCCCAGTACTTACATTAAGACAATCCTTTTTTTTTTTTGTATAATTTGTTTATTATTTTGTATATTTCTTTCTGAAATGTTAAATACGCAAAAGAGGCATTTTCTTAATAAATATGTGCTCATGTGATTTCATTTCCGGAGCAGAAATCGTTTCAAATTCTTGTTCCATTTTGTAACATATTAAAGTCAAAAGGTTTTTACAAAGGGAATTTTGTGTCACTCCAGAAAATACAGCCATGAAAAAATGTAAAAGATTTGCCATGTTTTTAGGAATAACATGTGCTATAAATCAGGCTATGAATGAAATATGAACAAACCCCTCAGTAAAAACCTTCAGAATATAGACAGGAATGAAACTGGAGAGTTTGGCGTTTGTAAAGTGAAGATTTCTGGCTCAGAATATGAGAAAAAAACTTATTTTGAGAACACGGCCTTTAAATTGTATTGTAAAATTCAGACATTTTGTACACACTAGGGATACATTGGGTAAAAAAACGTAGATATCACCGTGAAACGTCCCCAGTTCATTACTTTTACAATTCATTTTTGCATCACAAGTTTTTCTGAAATGTTATGTTTATATGCAAATGAGCCATCATCAAAAATCTAACTTTTGATGAATTTAGGAGAAATTTACAGGCCCAAATAGACAAAGTCAGTCTAATAAACAACCTAAATGTGTATTTCGGTTGTTTTCTTTCCACTAGTCTGAAAGAAGACAAGTTATGGAAGCAAAAAGCCCAAATTCTTAAAATTCCCCAAATGTTCTTCTCACGTTTTGATACTTTCACAGTATTTATACAGACCCTAGACCTGCGTTATAATAAATAAATAAAAACAATGCATTTTCTACAATGTGGGAACTTTAAACTTCGGAGTTCAAATCTACGGTGAAATGTATTGAGTCCATTGTGCAAATGTTTTATCTCACTTTTAACGTTACTCAAATCTATGCGCTTTTATGTTGATTGTTGAAAGGTGATTTAAGATCTCCATTAAAAATAGTCTGTTTCACACTACATCTAAATCCAGCCCGTGCTTCACAGTGTGGCCAGCAATCTTTCATGGTGTGTGTGTGTGTGTGTGTGTGTGTGTGTGTGTGCAATGTTCAGTGTGTCAGATGGACCCTCTTGTGCCAGGCCGCCGGGCAGCAGCGGTGCCACTCTGTGTGGTCAGGGCACAGTGTGTCCTCTCAGCTGCTGTTTCGAATTCACAACTAACTTGACAGCAGCACCCTCGCTCATTCACTGCAGCAGATGGCGGCGAGCTCGGGCTGTTCGCGTGTGCGCGCGCCATTTTCTTTTGGAGAGGCAGCTGTGGGAGGCAAAGCCTCGCTCCACTGCTGCGTCCAGCGTCATGTGCAGGCAACAAAGACGGAGGACAATTGAACATTTTCTAACTCTGGATTCCGAAAGATCAGAGAATCTCATAAACGGCTGCTCCAAGCCGAGGCTTGCGTGAAATCTCCCGTATCACCCAGAGAGGTTTCATCAGAGACTAATCCTTGAGATTATATCCCTGCATGGTTGACAATGAGCATATTGTTATGATCTTGTTGCCGTAATCCAGCTCAGCACCATATGCAATAGACAGCGACGCTCTCCAGAGAGTGAATAACACACCGGCCAGTCTTAACACAGCGATCCATCTGCCACCCGCTCTCTGTGGCTGAAAATATCTCCACTAGAATCAACTCTGAGTGTGTTCTCAATCTGTTTCTCTTCATTTTTTTTATTCAGGATGATGCCAAAATGCAACTACAAATGTTGCTTGAAAAGAGGACCACAGCATGGTGTAGCCATTCAAGTCTCCTGGAGTCTTTTAATGTACGAATATGATTTCAATTTCGGTCACAACCTCGGGTGCACAGAGAGGAGATAGATTAAAACTTGGGGATGGGGTGAAGCCATCTGTTTTACGGCAAAATCAGAGAGACAGAGGAGGAAATGTGGAGGAGCCGAGCGGGACGCTGGAAGTCAGTCAGAGCGGTTGGTGCTGAGGGAAGGTCAGTCTATAGTGACGTCATCGTTAAACGCTGTGCGAAATTCAAATGTCCAGGATGAGCGATATCTGATAGGTCAACAAGATTTTACAATGATTCTAGAGCGTTTTACACAACGAAACATGAACCCCAGCATACTGTGACGAGCACGAAGACAAAGGA
>CALSBV010000306.1:1220887-1239592 GCA_943590825.1 Bovichtus diacanthus
AGAGACAAAGAGACAGAGAGAGAGAGACAGAGAGAGAGAGAGAGACAGAGACAGAGAGAGAGAGACAAAGAGACAGAGAGAGAGAGACAAAGAGACAGAGAGAGAGAGACAGAGAGACAGAGACAGAGAGATAAAGAGAGAGAGACAGAGAGAGAGAGAGAGACAGAGACAGAGAGATAAAGAGAGAGAGACAGAGAGAGAGAGAGAGAGAGACAGAGACAGAGACACGTCTTTTTGTACACATGACAAATGTCACATGAACCCACAGCTGACTGGATTTAGCTCTTTAAAGAAATGTACCAACATATTTACTTGGTTACTTTGCTTCACTTGAGACTCTCCAGAACACGTCAAAGCGTCGCATCACTTTGCAGGAAAGTATAATAAATAGAGTAATACACAGTGATGATGACCAACAGATGAAGAAGAAAGTAAAAAACACTTTCAGCCTCAATTACCAGTGGACTGCACACATTCATCCCACTAAAAACGGGTGAATACAGACGTTCAAACCTTTTAAATCGTGGTTGTTATTATGATTGATTTTATGGGGGGGGGTGCTGCAGCCCCCTCTGCCCCCCCCCCCGCCTGCTTCCGAGCCGAGCTTCATAAAAGGAACGGCAGACTCGGGCCAAATTGTCAGTTAGTACATGAGAAGTCATGCTAGCCAGACATGCTAGACAGGCGGGCGGCGTTGCCTGAGGACGAATCTATTCTATTTAATGTGCCTCTGCAACCCAGCTGATTCACCACTACACCATCCAGTCTAATAGGTTCTGTTCTGGTGAATCACTCCAGGTTTCCTTAATGGAAAAGCCAAACATACTGCTCTAACATTGGGTGACAAGGGCACCTTGGGTTTGCAGATGTTCACGCAGATGACAGATGGCGCCGGCGTAGCTAAGGGAGCAACGGGAACGATGTCTGCGCCAGGCTGGTGCCACATGCATAACCCCCCTCCTCCTCCTCCTCCTCCTCCTCCTCCTCCCCTGTACTGCAGAGTTCCCCATCCCAAAATCTCCTAAATGAGGGGCTTATAGCTGTGTGCATGTGGCTGTACATGTGTGAATATCTATCTGAATGGGAACGTGCACATGCGGTGACTCGGCACCCTGCGGTGACTCGGCACCCTGCGGTCAGAGCTCGAGGGACTGAGCCACAAACACAACGCGTGGCCCACGTTTCTGCATCGTGGTGTTCCAGGTTCAACTCAGGTGGCACCTTGGACTTTGTTCCCTTCAGAAACTCGATGTTCTCGCATGAGGAGGTCACAGAGGGCGAAGCTCTGCTCCCCTTAACTACTGTTGCTATGCCGTGCCGGTCAACCTTTCTCACACGGCGCATAACAACGACCGATTTACCATCAAAGTTTGTTTTTTTTAAACAATGGATTCCTTATTTCCTAATTAATTAAGATAGAAAGAATATATATATGAAAAAAAACTAAAAAAAAAAACTCAATCTACGGAGAAATGCACACAGCCTGTATTCAGAAACGGTGCCTTTAAAAGTCAGGCCTTCCATAAGGTTGTGATGTCACAACTATACATATATAGGCAATGACAGAGCACAGACCACTGACCAATCAGAGCAGACTCAGCTTCTTCAGGAGGGGGCTGAAAGAGACCGGCGCCAAAACGGAGCGTTTCAGACAGAAGGTGAATGCAGGTGTACACAGATAGACAGCACCAGAAAAAACATTAAAAGCTTGTAAACATGTTCGAGTAGAAACACAAAATACAAATATGAACATATGAAAATGTGTATAATATGCCCCCTTTAAATGGATGAGCTATATAAAAAGCATTCTAGCATGGGGGTCTATGGGGTGTGACTCCCTCTTGGAACCAGCCTCACGTTGATTGGGCGATTTAGACGAATATATCGACGTTTGACGATTGCTGGCGAGGCGGGGCAGGGTGGCGTGTTCCCAAATGCTTCTGCAAAATGGTTGCAATCTTATAAAAGAAACTACACGCCTGCAAGTACGGCAAAATGCTTCATTTAGGTCCTTCGTAGAATAGATGAGTTTTTAATCTTTCCTGAAACAAAGTCTCCCGTAATTGCATTTGCGGGAAAATGATGTGCGGTTCCTCCCACACCCCCTGCATGTTCCACACACACACACACACACACACACACGGTATATGGTCAGTGACAGTGACGGGCTGACGGTGGCCGTTTGGGAAGTGTTAATATCTCCTAACCGTGCCGCGTTGTGCCAAGAACATCTCTCTTTCACTCGCTGCGGTGGAACTCTCTTAAGGTGGCTCTGACTGTGCCAACAAAGACATGAAACTCCAGCACCGTGAAGCTTTCTGTCCTATCATATTATCATATTGTCCCTAACTGCTCCATCAGTGGTCACTACTCTGCTAATTTGGCAGGGAGAATCATATTTGGTGCTTCTGGCAGGAGGTTTCATAGAAAACCAATGACATTTTACAACAATGCCAACTGGAAGTGCAAACAGCAAAAGCTCCGTCGACCAAGTGATAGAGGTGGCTCTTTCAGTCGGACAGCGTCTACCGGAGAAAGCCTGGTGATTAGATCACTCGGTGCCAACGTGCAGGATGACACATTCAGCGTGGCACTCGGGCATTTCCTATCAATAACACTGGTGCATTAGTATAATGTGGAATAATCTCTCACTTCAGACTCAATTGAGATCTATCAGTAAAAAGAGGGATTTGATTTAAGCATCAGCTCTTCCTGCAGACAGATTATGAGCCCTGGCACCCCAGGAAGCAGCAGAGAAGAGAAGGATGGCTGTGAACAGGTAGAGCTGATAATTACCTCCATTCATCTTCACTGGACACCCCGACACTGCTTTATGAAGGTGCATTTGATGAATCTCCCCTTAAATTAGCAGTCACTGGTGGATTGAGAGCCTCCATCACTCCGTATGCTCCCATTCATCATCTCATTAGGACCCTGGGCTGGGCTGCACAGGCCTGAGGACGCCCGAAAAGAAAGAAAGAACTACGAGCTCCATCATGGCTGAACTTTTTGGAGATGTTGCCGTTCGCTACAAATCGTCTTTTTTTTTTTTAATAAACCACAATCTGTTCAATTCCCAAGGCCATTTGATCATTTGTCGGAAAAAAAATCTTAATGTATCAGGCGCCGAGAGTGGCACAGTTGTTTACCACCGCGGGAATCCAGTGCCATTACAGACCTGGCACAAAAGCCAAATCCTTATGTAAACCCTCTCTTCAGGTGTTTACATGGACGTGAGACATAAAGATTTGTGATGCAAGATCATTTAGTGGCAGTGTTACAGCCATCACGTGACGGAGTCCAGGGAGTCCCAGCTCGCCATTTTTACTGCACTCTGTGCCGCAAAGGAAGCAGAAATAAAAGCTCTCCGGTGGTTACGCTGCTCCGCCGCCGTGGTCTCTCCAGCACCCCTCGCCCAGGTGAATGAATCTTTCAGAAAGCCACAGCCACCCACAGCCTTTTTCCACAAACTCAGTGGAGAATGCAGCAGGGCACAGAGACCCCCCCCCCCACACACACACACACACACACACACACACACACACACACACCCCATTGCGCTCCAAACACATCACTAACTGGATCTCCATGTGGTACATTCATTACCGTAAAATACTCTGCTGCTCCCCACTGAAAGCTCACCATCCTCCTCTGTCCTCCACTTTCCCTCGCACGCACACACACACACACACACATCAGCCCCTCCACCCCACCACAGCCCCCTTTATAAGACCGCTTACGCTGGCAGTTCTGAATTGGGCTTAGTCCAAGTTTAACATTAGTAAGGGGGGTGGGGGTGGGGGGTGATTGGGGTGTTTAAAAAACAGCCTGCGGAGAGCTGCAAGAGTGATCACAGCCATGACTTACGCTCAAGTAAAAAAACATGTCTGCACTCCTTGTTGCCTTGCGGTGACCACGATGGCCCTTTTTGCAACCACAAATTTAGAAGAGCCGAACAAACGTGAAGCGTTTACACGTTTGAGTCATCTATGGGAAATGTACTATATCCATAATGCCAAGGACAACGTTACCTTTGGATTGTTCATTTCTGTAAGATGTTCCTGCGGAAAGCTGTAATTTATCACCGGCGCTGCGGGGACTCGTCTTTGCTTTGTCCTTTTTTCTCTTAGTATGTGCAGCGAAGCCACAGTTTTCTGTCATTACCAGGAAATGGAGATATTTTTGGGGCTCAGCTCTCTTTTATTTGGATTTTGTCCTCATCCCTTGTTCTGGGGAAATGCTGACAAATATAATTCTTGGTGCCAAAATTCGGAGCAAAACCCGGTCATTGTTTAAGGCCAACAAAAGAGCGGTTCATTTAGACTCGATTTATTATGATTTCTTCTTTGTGTCAACAAATAGTAACACTGGCTTGGCAAATTGCTTCATAGAGAAGACAACACCAAGCCTTGGCTCTCTCTGCCTGCGTGTGTGTGTGTGTGTGTGTGTGTGTGTGTGTGTGTTTGAGAGAGAGAGACTATTTTTATTTATTTGTTATTATCTTGGAGGCCAAAGTTCTAAGTGTCACTAAATATCAAAGATATTTAGTGACACTGGAACTACTCTGAAAATGAATTGCAATACTCGTTTTGCAAAGCAGAGGGCGCTATCCAGCCTACTTTTGACTTTGCTTCTTCCACGTCCTACGTCAGCAGCTGTAACAAGGCGCAAAGACATGGAGGCCGCAGGTGAAGATTTGGAGACTGCAGCCTCGTGTTTCCAGTCAGAGGTGCGGCAGCATTTTGGCTTCTCTAAGTCGGAAAATGAGCACAACTATGGCAAGAGAATGATAAACTACACATAGACTGTACATAAGAAGTGGTGCACGTAGTCACCGTGAAGCCTCGAGTTTGGCCGAACGCTGAGCAAGACATTTTTTGGGCGACCGAAATGTTACAATTTACTTTCATGAAATGAAAATACAGGAAAGGGTTGAAATTGTAAGTCGAAAAACCACGGAGAGCACCCAATATTAATGTGGAATATTAAAGAGAATTCAGGTTCAAGGCACTTCCTTATTGGCTTTACCTTTACGCCTGGAACTACATTAATATTCAATTTAGTATTTTGTGTTATTTAAAGACAAAATATATATTTACTTTTACTTTTACAAAGAAAAAAGAATATGCATGGTTGTGCATGGTTTACACCCTACCTCAGAAATAAATAAAAAAAGTTCTTTAATTTGATTAGAACAAATATTTTGTTGATTTTTGTTGAAATAAACTGAATCATTTTCAGTCATAATTTGTCTTCAATCTCAAAAATTGTGAATAAATCACATCGTGCAGACAGAATGGTGAGTTGAGTGTATTGTTTCATTCCCGGCTCTATACAAGTTAAACACATCAGTAAAAAATAGAGAGGGTTTAAAGAGATAACAGAGTCCTAATTAAGGTGAGCATGTTCTATATAACTTCCCTAAACGTGCATTAACACACCAGCCATCCTACTCACAAACTCACTCAGAAATAGACCTGTCATCTTGCCACCATCCCCTTATCGGCTAACTGCTAACAAGCCTATTTGCCTGTGACTGACGTTGATGTGATCCCTAAAGCCCCGGGCTTGGCACCAGATCGCTCCTAAGCCAAATTAAGCCTCTGTCATGCCCACCCCCACCTCCAGCCTAGTGCTACCCCTGCCATGGGAACCCTAAATCTTTAATGACGATGGAGAGCTCTGCGCGCTCCCACGACACAAAAGCGATGACATCTGTCTCTGTAAGTGCTGCACTCCAGAGCAACCCCATTTGTTCCATCTCCGCTTCTTGAAAAGAAATCAAATAAAAAAAAGTTCAGGGAGAGGGTGGAGGCTGCTAAAAGAGGAAGGAGGAGGTGGAGCTATAGGACGTTAAAACAAAGGTCCTCTATTTCAAAGAAGGTTTATTTCCCTGCCCGGCGCTCCTTGAATGTTTAAAGAAGGTGTTAAGAGTGTTAAGAGTCTCAGCGCTCCTTCTTGCTCCGGTGCTCTGTCCGCCCACCTGCTCACAACCACCTCCACGTCAACGGGGTCGTTGAGTGACAGCCATCCACACGGACCTTAACTCGTGAAAGCCACCGAGAGCGAATCTGAAAATGATTCATTTACCGGCTACGGACCATCACAATTCCTCAGCACAACTGAACTTAAGGAAAATAGTCCAGGGCGGCTGTGGCTCAGGAGGTGGAGGTCGTCCACTAGTCGGAGGGTCGGTGGTTTGATCCCCGGCCTCTACGGTCAGCATGTCAAAGTGTCCTTGAGCAAGATACTGAACCCCAAATTGCTCCCGGTGTGTGAGTGTGTGTGTGAATGGTTATCTCTGATGAACATGTGGCACCTTACAGCCTCTGACTCTGTATGAGTGTGTGTGAATGGGTGAATGCTGACATGTTGTAAAGCGCTTTGAGTGACCTCAAAGATTGGAAAAGTGCTGTATAAATGCAGAACATTTAGTTTCACGTGAAATACTTTCAAATGAAAATGTCTGATACTGATGCTGCCTCAAAAGATCTGGAACAAGCCGACAGTTCTCATCTACTTTGACTCCAGCACAATTACCCATCTCACTACACTCTGACTTTAATATGGCGATACAACTAACAGCAATTTATTATCATTTAATCTAGTCGATTATCTTTAGAACCAGAATCCGAATCACAACCTTGCTTTTTGCCAAATAGGTTTTCAAATATAAAAAGGACTTTGGTATGTTGTTGATTAAAAATCAACATCTCTCTCTTCTTGTGTTTATATATTTATGGTGGATGTTTTACTCGTGTGTAAGGCCTGTCAGTCAATCTGTCTGTCAGTTCATTTTTGAGTTTTTTGGCTTAGGTTCGAGCGGCAGAGACGAGGGAACGACTCGTGTTTTTGTTTCGTACTCCGCGCCATCATAGGACTGCTTCAGAGCAGGGGAGCTTAATTTAATCACAACAAACTTCATCATGGATGTAATGTTGACACGCCCTGAGTCCGCCCGAGTCACGCCGCTGTACTTCTTCTGTCTCTGGTCTGAGGACTGTATCGCCTCTGGAGGAACAAGTGGCATTACAAGACAGGACGAGCCGAGCGTCAGCGAGCTGCTAACTTCAGAAGATATCTCTGCAACACAACACGTAGACGTCTTTGACGCGACATCAGCACTGTTACCTCTTCGCATTCTGTTGATAATGTTAGTTTATTATTTGAAGTTTGAAGTTTAAATTACGGCACAAAACGGTACGGTACAAAACAATATATGAATCATCTTCGTCGTTGTCGTGTTCTTATATTTGGAAATAGAGACGCATAGAAATCAATTTCAGAAAACTTGTCTTCATATTAACTGTATTTATTGATGATGATATTATATATATAATATATATATTTCACATTTCAGTAGTTCCTCTGTCTCACAGATCTCTAGTTTACTACATATTTTATACTTTCAGGTATAGTCTTCTCCCATTGGTTGGCTGGAGCCAGCTCCTATTGGCCCCTTGTTGGCACTTAGGCCACGCCTCTCAGCGCTTCTCTGCTCCAATCAGATCTTCTGTCACCTTTTAGGAGGTGTACTCTTCCTCTTCAGTTTACAGATACTGCTTCTTATTTCACAGTAGATTGGCCACTAAGTTACTTAATTCAATAACATTTAATACTTCTAAATAAGGAACAATAAGGCTCATTGTAGCAGCTTATATATTGATTATTCTCACATCTACTGTCTAACTAACTGTCATTTATTTTGAATTGTTTAATGTTCATTGCTAATTTCCTAATGTAATGTATTTAAATGTCTTGTAAAAAGCCCTTTGAAGTGTCTTTTTGTAATGAAAGGTGCTATGTGAATTACCGGTGAACCATGCGGCCTCGCTGGAGATAAACATTTCACACAAACTTACAGAGCACGTGGAGGACGGAAGTGATCAACAGGCACCGCCGCAGCCACCTCTGTCTCCACTCCGGGGTCCTTCTTCTGGAACAAAGATGGCGGCGTCCATGCAGTGCGGGAGGACGGCAATGTTATGCAGGACTTTAAAGGGATTATCATGTTCAAAAACGTTACTTTCTGCGAACTCTCGAAGTGGGCTTGTATTGCAGACCGCGTCCTATAACCCGAAACCTTTAAAGCGGAACCTCCGCGAGCCCTATGTCCCGGACAAGGACAGCGAGAAGACGCCGGAATGGCAGAAGACGAGCCGCTATGACCGGAAGCTGTTTGGTCGGTACGGCTCAGCGGTCGGTGTCGACCCTGCCTCGCTTTGGCCCAGCCATGAGCAGCTGGACAAGATTATCGCAGAGGAAAACGAGTGGCACCCTCCTTTAGAGGTCATGCTGAAGAACATCCAGGCCAAGGAGGCGGAGAAAACCAAAAAACGGCTGGAAAAGTAAGGAATGCTAATGTAGCTAACGGCAGTGCGTCAATTATCGGACAAATAAACTGTCTCCTGTGGGCTGTTGTGTTGATCAGGATGTGTTACCTCTCTTTAAATACCTTATTATTTAATGCTAAATATATTGGAGGCACAAGCTATGGATTTATCATGATATTTTAGATACCTACTGCAAAAAATAAATAAAATAAAACAATACAATTTTAGAGCCATGGCCCTTTTTTTGGGGACGTTTTTATTTAAAGAAGGTAAAAGCAAACAAAGAGTTACTCCTGAAATGTAGTGCTGCACTTCAGGGGGAAATGAAGATCCTGACTTTTAGTCTCCAGTATAGATCAGGCTCCAATAATGCTGTATCCTACATTACCAATAATGCAACTGGGTAGTTAGTGCACTGTTGTCGCTATAGGTGGGATTGCACCTCATAATTAGTCTATCAATAAAAATAAAAAATAGGGGAATCCGTTTCCCACAGTCCAGCGTGGGCTTTTTAATGTCTTGTGTTTTTTTTAAAATTATTATTACTTCTGACAAACAGTTCAAGTCCCAAAGAGATGCAGTTTGTGTTCACATAAAACCGAGAAAAGAAGCAACATCCCAACATATGAGAAGCTGCAAACAGATCATTCTCACTTTTGCTTAAAGGATGATTTTAAAGCACTCTGCGAAAATATTGTAAAATGTATTCATTTTTAAACAAGTCTTCATAGTTCAACGTTTATGTAAATAGAAAATGTTAGAATAGTTTGATTACATTCTAATCCAACAAATCTATAACTCGTAGAATCTGCAAATAAGTTTAATGTCTAAAATCTTTCTAATAAATTTCTCTTGTGTTCAGTCACATAACTAAGACTATAAAAGTATTAAAATAATAGGCTACATAAAAGTATTCTAAGAAACATATGTGAGGCGCTCTCTGGTATATTCTCCATCTTAAAATGACCCTTTTTTATTTTTCTGATTTAAAAAAATAAATAATAAATCCAATCAGCAAAAATGGTATAATCGGTTTGACTAATCAATGATTTGGCCAATTGTTGCTCTGCTTGATCATATACCGTGTATGTGACTGAGTAAAATCTAACAGTCGAGCCGACCCTGGCACATTCATTAAAGTTAACGTCAAAGTTTGTTATAGTGCATTGTCACAAATAAATAATTCATAAGCAAACTGATTATTGATAAATGTGGGTATTCAGGTATTTATAGTCGTGTGTGATGTGTTTGTGTATGAATGCATAAGCAAGAGGAAGAGTTGGGATCATAAGATTTATTACAGTTCATCCCGTGAGGAATATGAACTGAATTCCATGTCAATGCACTTTGTAGTTGTAGAGACCTAATCTGAGCCCACAGACCACTGCACAACTACGCATCGTGCACCACTTTAGCGCTAATCTTTTCCATTTCCGTCGCAGAGAGAAACTCATCGCAGACAGCATGGCCAAAATGCCCAAGCTGCTGGCTGACTGGCGCGCACAGAAGCAAGAAACCAAGATGAAGATGAGGGAGGCGAAAGCTCGCCGTGAAAAGTTGCTGGTTGAGGCCAGAGAGTGTTTTGGCTCCTCAATGGACCACCGCAACAAAAAATTCTTAGAAATGGTTGATAACCTAGAGAAGGAAGACAAGAAGAAGAAGAAACTTCAAAAGCGGCAACTGAGGGATGAAAACGTGGCGGCCTCCCTCCCGCCTCAGGACGTCTCTTCGTAGTGCTGGGCCTTGGTGTAACTGTATTTAATGAGCGTGTGCTGCAGTTCAGTGGGACATTTGTTAAAGAGTAGGATTATAAACAACATCCATGTTTTTTGTTTTTTTTCTTATGTAAAAACCTTTAAACATTTTTTCATTACCTCTGTGTATTTAGTTGTCAGTGAAATAAATACATTTCTGTACAGACAACATCTACTTTTTTTATTTATTTATTTTTTTAAATGATAATTACAATTTGACAAGCTACAGACTGCTAATGTAATGTAAGACAAAACAGACATTTGTGAGTGGAATTTAATTATGCACAACTTGTTTTTATACATTAAGTTTTTAGAAAGTGACTTAGCTATGCCTAAACACACACACACACTTTGTACTGGTATGCATTTCCAGTGCAACCATACAGAATGAGAAAAGCATAAAATACTAGCTCCCGACTGCGGGTCACATTTTGTTCAAGCCAGTTCACCATTTTTTAAAATTTTTATTCAGTTTTAAAACCGTATCAAATGTTGGCGTTAAAATACCATTAACATCTCCACACATTAAAATGTTTTCATTCCAAAAACAGCACAGTATGCTGAATTTACTTAATCATTATGTAGCGCTCTTAATACCGTAAAAATAAAGTAATTACTATACTTTTTATTAAGTCATACAATTTCTTACATTTGCTATTTATAGTGGCTTTCAATCAAATCATTAAAAATTGAGTGTTCTTTAATTTTCACTATAAAAACAATAAAATCATTGTCCATAAAATAAAAATGTCTCCTGTATATACATTGACTGTCCCTCAGCTCAAAAATGTCAAAACACTTTTACGCTCTTGAAGCACAGGCTCTTGTAAAACAGGCTTTCACCTGTGTTCAATGACATGTTGGTGTAGACAGTGACACAAAAAGCTTTATCTGAACACGGATAAATAACCCAACATTCACTTGTTGAAAATAGATATAGGTTCAAAGAAAACTGGGTATGGAGCTAAAACAGCCATAACAGAGAGAGTAAACAGAATCCAGTGAAGCGCTGATCCAGTCTCCACGAAACCTCCTACATGTGAGTGTCCTCGTCTCCAGGGTCCGCCTTGAGTTTAGCCAGCGCGGCGTGCACCCTGAACTGTGTACGAGACTCCATCGAGTATTCTTTGTAGTTGTGTCTAAAGTCAAAAAACAATGGAAGAGGTTAAAGTTTGACAGAAAAAGTGGGCGCTGCGCCCTCATCCCAAGTGTTAGATGAAATAGGCTTGCGTTGGTGCGTTTTATTAAATATTACATTACATTTGTGAATGATTTTTCTGCTCAAAGTCGCAATCTATTCAACTTTAAAGTAGCAATCTGCCTCAAAAAGTTGCCTTTTATTCAATGGGAGCAGAGTGTTGATACACAATTATGAGTCTACAAAAATCCATATCATTACCCCTGTGATTACATAGCGTTTGCCTTTCAGACTATTGTGCAATAGGCAGAGAGCGACCTCTAGTGTTCATTTAGTGGCAAGACAGTCCCATACCAACAGTTCACATTTACAGTAATATACTAATAGATATTTGTATATACAGTATATTACATCCATACTAGGATACATGTGTCAATGTACATCTTCAGTAGCAATAAAAACTTTATGTTCAATGTTTTGAGAAATACACTTATTAGCTTTCCTGCTAAAAGTCGGATGAGAAGATTGATGCCACTGATGTCTGCGCGTTTATATGAAGCTAAAGCAATAAAACAATATCTGCCTACTAACGCGCTCAAAAGCTCAGTCTTCAGCGCGTTGGATTTCGTTTGTGATGCGTACAAAAACAAAAGTGTGAAGGCAACAAGTTGCTGTTTTTTCAGGGGGGTTGTTATTGTGCACAACTATTTCTTGGCTGCGGTAGTTGGATTTTGTTACCGTTGGACAGAGCCAGGCTAGATGTTTCCACCTGATTCCTATCTTTATGCCTTACCCGCACAGACATGAGAATGGTATACATCTTTTCATCCGACTATCTACGAGAAAGCAGATAAGTGTGTTTTCCAAAGTGTCTTTTTCTTTTAGGTAAATGTATTGCAAGGCTGTTACATTAAACAGGGGCTAATTTCTGGTCATTCATATTTTTTGCTTTGCTATTTTAGCAAAGTGCATTACATTTCTGTCCCACCAAGTACTGTCACTACCTTCACTTTCTAATAAATGAAAGTTACTCATGGTGTAGTTGTTAAGTGTTGGGCAGATTGTCTGCTTAAGCAAGAAGTAATAGGTAGCAACAATGTGCTGCTGTGTGACTACCTCACGCAGCAGCTGAATAAGGGCGTCGAGTTCAGCCAAAACACCCAAAATGTGAGGAAACTTGAGAGTACTGGCACCTTTTCAACTCAGATTAAAAGCCCTGTATTCTATGGGCACAAGAACAAAAACTACACAGTCGACCTTGTCGTCTTATTGGATCTATGGGGCAGAAATCGACCAAGTCTCTGACGTGCTGTGCACCAGGGAAGCTGCTATAACTTACTTGGCCTTTTGCAGTATTTGAATAGCCTCGTCCCTTCTGCCTTGGGCTATGTAGAGCAGACCGAGCTCCACCAGAGAGTTAGGCACCAGGAAGTGGTCAAACCTGATCTTCTTTTCACTGAGCACACACACAAAGAAGGCGAATCAACTGTGACTGTCACACACAGTTACATCTTACACATGGGTTAAGTCCATATCCTGTAATGCAGAACAAGAGTTTGGTTATTCCATGCGAGGCGGGGGAATGACTTTTGAAATGAAGACCTACTTGAAAACCTCCTTAGTCATTACAGTCAATGCGAGTGTGGTTGCAACGAGAAGTAATGCAACGTTAACTGCTGCGTAAACATTTACTGTCGTGGTGGGCGAGTCGGGAGGAATTTATAATTGCTAAGCAAACGTTACATTGTCAATCCATCCAGTTAAGAGCTGTCCTTAGACATTTTCTCAAATGTCAGACAGGAAGAAAAAGAAAACTTAATTTTTTAAAGCTTCAGCCTAGGGATGGGAATCAAGAACCGGTTGTGAACGGGTTTCAAACTGTCCGCTCTTTCAGAATCGTACGCCTCCCGAGGTTCGTGGTTTTTCTGACAGGTGCATATTGCAAAACTGATGCGTCCTGACGTTAAACTCTGAGTTTTTTCCCGATATTAACAAAAGGAACTGCTGTAAACTTACAATGTCAAGTTGTTATGAGGCAGACATTACACTGGGTTCAGACTCGGATAATAAAACAGCTGCGTTGTCACTGAGAACCTGTGGAGGCCTACTCTTCATCATGAATCAATGAGGGGATCGATAAAGAAACAGACCAATAAGCAGAACAGATTTGGTCTCAATAAAGTCTTTTCAAGTCAATTCCCATGTCTACTTCTGGCGCTTATTCCACATGGTCAGTGTGTGTTTATCCATGCTGCCAAGAACTGCATCCAGATTTTGACATGCAGTGCAGACTGAGGTTTCTCTGTTCACAGTAGATATGTGGTTTGTCGAGTTGCATGCAGCGCGAGCTGGGAATAACTCTCCCCCCGACACTTGAAAAGAATCCACTGGAGCTCACCAGGAAAACACTTTGTTGAAGCATTCCTCAGCAGCCTGGAGGAGACCCTGGTTCTTCAAACACAGACCCTTCAGCAGGTAGATCACACAGCGGTCATCCACCAAATACTCATTTTCTGTAGAGGAGGGAGCACACACACACACACACACACACACACACGTCAAAGTGATCTAATTTTGTCCAATGTTATATTTCCATTGAGTGGGTTTTTTTTCTTTCCTGACACACTGTATTACCAGGAGACTCCAGCAGGGTGCGCTCTGCCTCAAGCAAGGTCTGCATCATGCCTTCAGTCAGCTCTGGTCGTTTGCTGATCATACTGAAACCGTTCCACATGTACATCATCTCCTACAATGACACAGTGAATACTGTTTGAAGGCTGTGTGCCAAACATATTGCCCGTTGTGTGCGCCCGCGTATGTTTTTGTGTGAGAAGCTTTACCAGCACTGGCACTGGCAGCCTGATTGGGCAGCGAGCCTTGTAGCGTCTGGCTTTACGGATAGCAAACTTCTCAGTCGGGGGAGACTTCCCTGCTATCTTCTGCTTGAAGGTGGGCACTTGTCTGCAGACACAGGACAACAAGAAAGACACATTTGGAAAGAAGGCCATGGGTAACCACATCCGTTAAGTACATTTAAAAAAAATTAACACCCCAATTAATATCAGTTTCCATGAATTACAGATGCACTGTGGTAACCACGCTAGCTAGCGTTAGCTGGTAACTGGTAACCACAGCTGCACCCTCTTGTCGAAGGTCGAAAAACAACATGGTGACGCCAGGGTGACATTGTCCACTTATTTTATACAGTCTATGGGTCTGAATAAGTGGAACAGGGCCTGAATCCTCTGGTGCACTTACTTTTAAACCTGTATTTAAATGATTTCCAGCCTTTTGGGGGGCATTCTAACTAGCTCTAAACACGAGACATTATCACCTCACTGCTAACTTTGTCTGTGCCGCTAGAGAGTTACGTTACACTTCATAATCCTACGAGTTCACACAAAGTACACAGACAAGTGTGTGAACGACGGCGGCCATAGCTCGTCTACGCATACACACTGGTGAAATGCAACTATATCATGAGCCTTAGGACGACGACAGTGGGATTCTCAGATACATCATGAAACAATTTATGTGTGTGTGTGTGTGTGAGAATGCGTTTACCTAAAGAGGTCTACCTCGTCCTCCCCAAAAGGCCTGGACTCGTCTTTAGGCAGCATGCTGAGGTAAGCAGCTTTCATGTACACATACATGGCCTATAGAGAGAAACATAAGACAGAGTTCACCCTCTTGTTCCTCAAGAAGTTTGACCAGATTGATGCCCAGGTTAGTATCCGGAGATCATCCAACTAAATTCACTGATCTTCTCTGTCCCGTTTCCTCTTCTGTACCTTGGACCAGCGGCTCTCCTGGCTCAGTAGGTCTGCGTAGAAGTACGCCATCTTCCATGCGCGCTTGTAGGTGAAGCACCACATCAGCTCCCAGTAGCACATGTGGTGGAACTGCTTCCATGCATGCTGGGCCTTGCAGCCATCTTCAAAGAGCGCCACAGCCTGGTAGAACAGTGCCATCAACACAGCGCATCAATAAAAAGACATGCAACACGTTAAATATTAACATCAGGCGCTGGTCCTCTGAAGAGCAGGGGATAAAACACTTGTTTGTATAAGTCGTTCATTAAGACCCATAGTTACGTTTATTGTCAAGCTGCGGGAGCAAAAGGAGGAAGTAAGGTCGGGACAAAGTGGGGGTGGATGGACGGGTCGAACAACACAGGACGGTCACCCAGGAGAAACAAAAAAAAGTCAACGTTGACCTATTTTAAGTTACGTACGTAAAGTTGAGGGTCACGTCTTCACGTAACGCGGGTACATTTACGCAGGCTACTTAACTTTAGTTCCGTAACAAATGTACTTATTTGGACCCAAACAATTACCTTTTCCTAAACCGAACGGAGTAGTTTTTTTTTTTTTTTTTTTGCCTACACCTCATCAAACCGCGACGTTAACCACACGTTTAAAACTGCGACTGTCATGTTTCAGTACAAGGACGTGTTGATCTACTACCGGTGCTAATTTAGGAAACGACCTATGGGGTCGTATGGGTTTGGAGGACTTGATGGATCATTTACATTTTGGGAGAACAAAAACTGCTCTATTAAAAACATTAAAAACGCACAGGAAATATAACATTAGTCATCATTCTTTCAAGCCATGTCACGGACACATTTTATGGAACACACCTCATCAATGTTCCCCTTGATCTCTTCAGTCCTGCCTGCAAAGAAGAGGAATATTGCTCCCTGGAAAGACATGTAAAAAAGATTTGATTTCAGCCACCAGTGTTGCTCATGTGTGTTAAATTCTCATCCATCTAAAAGGAAACCTGCTGTATAGCAATTACTCTTGGCAGTGTTTAACTAAGACATTTCCATTCTGGTTTTGTACACATTGTGTCAGAGCTCAGAGTTTGTTCTCTGGGATGGGCAGGCATGTAGGTAAAAGGTGGAGTGGAAACGGGGATTGTGAATTTACAAGAATGCAAGTCAGGTGGAGTGGTGGGAGTGATAGCGTGAAGGTATGTGAGTGCATGTAAAATGAAGGAAAGAGGGTGTGAGGAGTCAGGGTGCAGAAAGGACTCCGTTAGTGGAAGGTGGAGTAAGTAACAGATGAAAGTAATCAGGGTGGGGATGAGTCAGAGTGTGTGACTGGACGATTAAATAAAAGAAAAGAGAAAGGAGGGATTTGTAAGACTTTTCTTTTGAAGACTTCTTTCCATCAATTATGATTTGTACTCACTTTTACTACTCAAGCTAATTGCAGAGATGTGGGAACATGGCGACGTCGCTGAAGCAAAGTCCGACCGGGCAAGAAAACAATGGGGTTGTTTTATCAAGGTGATCTGCAGCACTTTAATTATCCCTCATTGTACAAGAAAACTGGTATGCATGCATGAAAACGGCACGTACGGTAGGTCAAAGTTGTACCAGGAAGTTGCCCAGTCCGCCACGTTGCCAGCCACGTCCCCATATCTCAACAATTACTTATGGAGGAGCACAATGTCTATCATTAACTACAAAAAATAAGATGAAAATAAGTTGTGAAATAACCCCGAGTTATCCTCTAATAGAGTACTTCAGTGATGCATCGTTGCACTTTTTAAAAAGGTTGGAGTACATTCCATAATAATGCAACTCAATAAGCATTTTTTCATTGGAGCCATAGAATCATGACTGGTAATCTAATCCTTGTGTGCGCTTTATTACGTGCTGCTTGAATTGAATTGATTTTTATTATTTTGGACGATGCAATTTAACATAGATCCAATACAGAGCATGAAACTGATGTGCGGCACAGAGAGTTTATAGCTAGAGAACATTCGACTCTTGTGCCGCTTCTGTACGGAGGCGTGTGTGGATGCAGAGCCCGGAGTGGTGTGAGCGCGACGTGAAGAGAGTGACTTCCTCCAGCGCACACTTGTGACTGTTTAGAGTTTAGATGGAGGTTCCATTGCAAAAAAATAAAAATTGGACCTGTATCTGATGTAGGACGACGTATGAAAGTGGCCCAAATCAGAATTGAAAAAAAAAAAAATCTGATTCCATGGGATAAAAAAACCCCAGATGTAAATCACATATGTGCAAAAAAAAAAACATCAGTGCAATTAAATGCTGGTTGAAAAATTTTGCCAACTGCTGTTAATGTCATTTGTTAAAAAAAACAGGACACCCCAAGTCAAAACCGCCTACATTCAAAGCTAAATATGTGTTTGTGTGATGACTAGTTTCTCTGAAAAACACATTTGTGAGAGATAATGAGTAGCTACACTTCGGACATCAGTCTGTGATGTCACATGTGCAGCATCGTAGCACACCTCCATCCTTATTGACACTCACCCGCGGGTAGCGGAGCCGGAAAGGTTTCAGCAGCCTTTCAGCTTCATCCACATCTCCCTCACCTGTGCCTGAGAGGATGCAACAGATATGATCACACAGAACTCTTCTTGGGACTACGTAATGTGTGGGATTGTCACACAAGTCAGAATAATCTCAATCTCAGATGCATGCGCTGCTTGGACGGGGCCACGGCACTACCTAGTATGAATGTGAGGAAGGTGTAGTAGCAGAGCAGTAGCAGAGCGCACAGCATGGAGCGCAAATTCATCCCCGTCGCACCGGCATGCAGCAGAGACACACCGTATTCCTAAAAACAGGACCACACATTTAGATCAAATCCATGTGTGTGTCAGGTAATGATAATATAATGGATATAGATATATATATATATATATATAATGATATAATGCATAATGGAGGTCATTTATACATCACACCTTGTCGCCAGAGAAGCCCGCAAACTCCAAAACTTTGAGTATCCGTGGAGGAAATAGAGACAGTGTCTGTGAATAAAGAAAGCTCTTAAACTGTATGGTACAAACACACGATTATACACGACATATAGTCAGCCGGTGGCGTTTAAAAGATACTTTTATGGACGTACCAGATTAAACGCCCCTATTCCAAATGATACTCCTCCATCTAAGTGAACGTGGCTGGGTCCTTTGAGGCAGCTGTGAGATTTTATCAAGGAATGCAGTTCTCTGGATGAAAAAAAAAAAGGCACATATGTCAATTGTTTAAAAACACAGCTCATCATAATAACCTAATACTGTATAGTGAATGACGTGACTATGCAAAAAAAAGAAAAACATCCAACTTAAATGGGTCCTAACGCTGAAAGAATGAAGCCAAAATATCCTTTCTTTTAGACCCTTGTATAGCTCAAGCTCCAAAAAAACACATGATCCTACATTTCCCATAATGCAACACAATAGTATTTATTTTTTACTATGTGCCATAAAAAAGAATACATCTTTATAAATAAATCTTTATAAATAAAAGATATTTATAAATAAATAAATTACAGAATAGATCTGTAAAATAATAAAATAAATGGGAAAATATAAAAGACACAAAATATTAAAGAATAGTTAAAAGCATTTTCATTATTTTTCTTATTACTTTTTTGTATAATAAGGGATCAAAATAAATACAGAAACAATTGAGTAATTTATATTCCAA
>CALSBV010000306.1:1269592-1293086 GCA_943590825.1 Bovichtus diacanthus
TATATATATATATATATATATATATATAGTCATGTGCGTTAAATGTTCGCTACGTCAGAACTTATTCTGCTAAAGTGTTTCCATACACCATTAAGTGCATGAACTCTTTTGCGACGAAGGCTAAAACCACTTCAAGCGAACATAAAAACTTTTTTTTAGAATGAGATACTTCAAAATAGGCATAAAAATACATTTTTGAGGGAGGGTGGACTTTTTTTTGTAATTTCCCTTTCCTTTTATTGCCGTTTGTGCTTCAAAATAAATAAAATAGTAATGCCTTGCCTGAAACACTAACATTTCAAGACACATTTCATTACTCCCCCTCAATTATAGAGAGCCGTCAGGGGGAGTCTCCACCACCAGGTTTTCCTACATGAACGCTCCTCAGACTTTGGCCTCATATTTCTTACATTGTACAGTGTGACATTTCTTTTATCTGAACGTCACAATCATTTTTAAGCAAAGATAAAAGAACACAGAGCGAGTGACGAGGATAGATGATTTACAGCAGAAGTATACTCAGGATTAGTCCCAGCATATTTTTGAATAGTTTATAATAGGTTGGGAATGGGCCTTAAAGAAGTACATTATCAAATAATACTGCATTCTGACATATTTGAATTAATTATCAAATCCTTCAAAATCCTAAATGTAACTCCTAATCATGATTTATATTTGTTCTCTTGTGACATTAAGTGGAACTTGTTCCCCCATACTAAACCTTACACAAACAGTCCAGTATCAGTCTTTTTATGACTAGATGTCAGGACACTTGTGCTTCTCATGCCTTTTTCTTACTATTTGTGCACACCGACACTTCGTCACATACACACCCTTGCGAGCGTTATGCAATATTAACCATTTGTGTCAAACAAATGTCTTTCAGAAAAAGATACAATGCAAATATGGCATATTCTCATATTTTAGTGATTCATCAGATAACAAAAAGTGCATTTTCTTAGAAACTAGAGTACAGACAGAACACAAAGAGGACTGAGGTGAATTTTCCTGAGAAACTGTCACATTAAACTCACACTGCGTCACTGCGAGTCAGGACACTGGGACGGTGAAAACAGGGAATAGGAAAATGTAAATAAAGACTGCGCCACACAATGCTCAATTATTAAATGACTGAAATGGAAGAACCTACATTTGTGTCGGTATGAAAAGCGTAGAGCAACACACAACTATGCTCAAACCTCAATTACGTCAATTTCACAGCCTTCATTTCAAGTATATTTAACACACGTATGTAGGTCATATTTACCATGTATGTCATCAATAATCTTTCTTAGTGGTGTATTAATCATCACTGCAGCACACTTTCCATGGCCTAGAAAACACATTTTCTTGAATGGAAAGTATTTTCTATCAAACTTTTAATTGACCTTTTGTTAAGTCCCCACTCAAAATTCTTAGTCTTTTTTCTAAACAATGGGTTGTAGATTTCAGACAGAGGTAGAGAAAGGAGGCTTCTCACTTGTAGCATTCAACCGTCTACTTACGATTGCTTTTCCTTGAAAGATTTAATCAGCTGTAGCTCGCTAATTAAGCTAACGTACGCTACATGAGTTGGCTGAAAACGCTGTTTCAAACTGACTCACTTTAAAACTAGAAACCAGTTAAAGGGCAGTGTAAACCTGGTGGCTAAAGCTAGAAGATATGGAAAAAAAACCCAGCATAGTTCTTGTATTGCAGTAAATAACTAATTAGTCCTAGTATTGTAAGTATGGTACAAAGTACTCGAGCTTAACGTTAGCTGCTAAGCTCACACACTCGGATAAGCAAGACAGTGGTTGGATTTATGCTTTGGTCATATTTTCCATTTTATTTTGAACATTATGATAGAAAAGGCTTTTAGGGTGAACTCTAGACAGCGTGTTTGGTGAACGTAACACCATCTTGGATAACAACAAGGACAGAGCCGCTAACGTTAGCCTAACGCTAGTCGCATCCTGGACTGGCTCCCACACAGTGGGGAAATACTACACAGTGGATGTGCTAGCTGTGACCTGGGCTTTTTAAATAACTTAACCTGTAACACCATAAAATAATGTAGTATGAAATACAGCTGCCATCGCAGATACCGTAGCAAGCTAGTTAGCTGACAATGCTAATGTTGCTGAAGCTGAAGCTTGTGTTCGGGGTTTAGCAAACGGTCAATTGATTTCTTTAAGCTTTTCCTTTCTTTTTTCTCACTATACCAAATATGTTCAAAGCTCTGAAACAGCTTGTGTCCTGCACAGCTGTTAGACTTGTTCACAGTTGATATCCAGATCATCTTGGACATGAGAGGCCAGAGAAACACAGAAAAGGAAACTCTCTTCACCAGAAGTCTTCCTTTGGTTTCCCCGAGGGCCGACCTGAACGTGTTTGGGTCAAACGACCGGGTGTCCGAGCACCTCAGGATGCCTGCTTGTCCGGGTGGCTCTTTAGCTTGTGGAATTTAACACTGTCAAGCTTCTCGAACCTCTTGTCACAGAACTCGCAGGTGAAGTTGTAGTGGGCCTCTGGAGTGTGCTTCTTCATGTGCCAGTTCAGGGACGCGCGCTGGCGACACTGGTAGCCACAAATTTCACATCTGACGGAGGACGTGGGCGAGAAGACGAGCAGGAAGAAACAGGGAAGAAAAGAGAGGAGCGACGATCACGCAGATGATCATGGGCACTGATGTATTTATGAATTTTTAACAATCCAGTGTCCAAATTTTTAGGACAAACATAAAGTTTCAGTGACTGGACCTGCTCAGTGCAATAAATATATAATAAAATCTGTTTTCTACGACGGCGTATTCGGGCCATTGTAAGTAAAAAAAAAAAACAAGCTGAATCATAAAAGAGGGTAATATTCCGAGAATTATTAATTATGGAGTAAACATTCTGAATACTTGAGCTGCTATAAAAAGTTTTTTTCAATGCAATTAAATCACATATCTATAAGTTGATACAATAAAAAAATTTTTTTACAGCAACCCTAAAATTACACTTTTTACAATTTCACAGGTTTTTACTTTTTAATTTATAAAAAGTGACACAGTCAACATGTTTTATACTTCTTGTGAATATATTCCAAATCATTGTATTTTGTATATACCCTTTGTTTACACCTCATTTTGAAAACACACATGTATCCTTCCGCTAACTTTGCCACGTCTCCCTGTCAGCTCGATCTGGGCCGTTGTATTGCATTTAGCGTGAACGTACTACAATCACTACAATTTGACCACAGAGATGCGTGTGACGTCTGGCTTGACCGCAGTGTGATGAGGTTGATCCAACCTTGCCAAGTGAAGAGATTCCTTGGCAAAAAACAACAACATCCGGACGTCGCCATCTTGGCAATGACAACAGCGCCTAATCTAAAACTGGGCAAAGAGGTGGATCGATGACGCAGCCGAGCAGACAGCTAGCGGTTTAGCCTCCTGTCACTCAAAGCGTCCACTCCCTTAATATTGTGTAACTTTAAGCCTCAAGGTAATTTAAGCAGGTGAGTTATGTAAAAATTCACCCCCTGTACAGTTCACATGAACAGGGTAATTAGCTATGGAGACCAAAACTGCTTTTTGTTCCATGCTGCAAACATGTTTTGTTTTTTTCTACTCTCATTTCTACTGTAAAGTTGGGCATGGGAGTCTATGAAGATTGGGCACTCTTTTGGAGTCAGCCTCAAGTGGCCAATCGAGAAACTGCGGTTTTTGGCACTTCCACATTGCCTCTTGGTTATTTCTCGTAAATTCTGAGGTTTTTCTTGGAATATTACCCGGCTCTGAAATGATCATTTTTGAACCTACAATTGCGCTAATACGGCGTCATAGTTTTCAGCTTCAGTAACTTACTGGAGTGGGGTTTCTCCTGTGTGTGTCCGCCTGTGGACCTCAAGATGATTCTTCCGCTTAAACGATTTCCCGCACGTCTCGCAGATGAAATCTCTGACCCCTGTACAACACAGTTACATTTTGAGGTTGATGAAGTTGACATTCTGACATGCAAAGTGTGTCTTTGTGAGCCCACCTGAGTGGATGATCATATGACGATGCAGGTGGTTTGACAGGTAGAACTTTTTTCCACAGCCAGGATGGGGGCAAACCTTGGTCCTCCCTTTCCTGTGAACCAGGTTGACGTGATTCTACAGAGAGAGGTGAGTAAACCAAAGGTTATTTTAAATAGCCAAACAAACTGAAATGGAAAAATAAGAACGGAAAAACCTTTACCTGAAAGCTGCTAATAGCTACATAGACTTGACTGCAGCCCTCGTACGGACAGTGGAACATCTTGAGCATCCCGTCTGCCTCGATGACTGGGCCCCGCCTGTTTCTCTTTGACCTGACACTGCAAAAACAGACACTGCAGACTTAGTTCACAATAACAAGAGGTCACCAAGTGGATGGGGAGTTGGATTACCATCTCTGCATAGCTGCTGAACTTCAAATCCTTCTAAAAAACATATTGGCACCACTAACCTGCTCAGACCGCGCTGCAGCTCTCGGTCACTACTCAGCTCCAAAGTGTCAACAGTGGGCTGCAGCAGCTGTTTGTCACTCAAACCTGCAGAGGAACAAGCGTGAAAACTTGTTACAGAATGACTCGTGCAGGTATTGGCAGAAGCAAAATGTCAAAGTAGTCCAGTGTGTGCGGCAGCTGGGCCCAGAGGTCACCTCTGTGTCACGTCATCAACACACACATCGGTTAGTATCTTTACATGCATATGATAAGGAACATAATAAATCTGGTTATTACTATCCCTGTATGATTCTAACATTATGCAAATGACAGGAAGCTTTATTTATTTGACATTTCTAGAATAAAGTCGATAATGATGTCAAACTTTCAGTACACGAGCTAACGATAGTAAATAGATTTATTCTCAAAAGTTCGAGGTTTATTCGACATTTCGAATGTATTTCCCAAATAGTATTTCAACAAATAGTATTTCAACTTTTTTCTCAAAATGATATTTCAACTTTAGTCTTGACATTTCGAATTTATTCTCAAAAAGAATGAAATGAAATGAAATGAATGAAAAAGTAAAGAAATCTTCCTCCTCAGATGACTTGCTCCCTGATGTCTGGCCCTAACACTCTCCCGTAGGATATCAGCATCTCCCTTTCATGACTCAATATTTATTTAAATGGTATTTACATTATACAGCTCACAGTGCCGACAATATAACTGCAAACAGTTAGAAAAGCAATTCAGACATCTTTGACAGTGGACTAGGCCTGCATGATGAAAATGTAACCTGCGTCTCAGCTTCCCTTTGATGGTTTTCTACAACATTTTGTCTCGTGCAATATAGTATTTTGTATAATATCCAAAGAGGATGTTCGCGTGAAAGTGCTGCTGAAGGAAAAGCTGGACGTACACAGACTTCTACCAACAGCAGCAGTTCTGTAAAGTTGGAGTTCACCGGCCAAATGTTGCTGAAAGAGATGCAAAACTCAAAGCAGCTCTGCACACATCGACTGTGGTTTCACTACCAGCTGCAGCTTTATTTGGAGCAGCAGCCTCATTTGCGTACAGTACACACGCGTGTGCAGTATTCTGGGTATTATTGTGGTTTGGATCAAACAAAGGAATGTTTTCATGGAATATAAATAACCACAGCCAGTAGTTTGAATAAATGATAAAACAGCGTCTCTCATAGAGTCAGCCTCCAGTACAGTGCACACGGAGCGAGCCGTGGGTTTATTTAACGATGAAATGCAGCATTAACTAAACTGTGAAAGACCTTTAAAGCAGCCTATAGAACTACAGTCTCGTGTCTGCACCCGGACTCTCTACAAGCCGAGGTGGATGAAGTATTCAGACCCTTTACTTAAGTTAAAGTACCAATACCTCACTGTAAAAAAAAAATTTGCATTGAAAATGTAATTTAAGTAAAAGTAGGTATAATCTGGAACATGTGGTAGAAAAAACTTCCTCAATGCTGAAAAAAGTCCCCTGTGTGTTATATTATTATCTATTAATACAATTAGATTATTATTATTATTATTCATGCTTTAATGTAAACGCCGGATTTTACAATTGGAGCCTTTTCTGAACTATTAACTAATAATTATTTTCATGATGGATTAATCTGTTGCCGATTATAGGCTTTTGTTTGTAAAAGATTCTGAGAATAGTGAAAAATGTCGTCACAATTATCCAGAGTGACAGCTTCACAGAGTTTGTTTTGTCCAGACGTCAAACGTATCAACAATACATCAAATGATTCAAATAATTAAAAAGAAAAAACTAAAAATCTTCACATTTGAGAAGTTGGAACCAAGTAAACGTTTGTTGGTGACTTAATAATGATCAAAACATTATTTTCTGTAAATCAACAGATTGAATAATGGACTAATACGAGCTGTACTTGTGTTTACTGTTGTGTAGTTTAACTTATAACAAAACATAATATTTGATAAACTTCATGTTTTATCTGTAAAGTGACTAAAAAGTAAATGAGTAAGTGAGTAAAAAGTACAATATTTAGAGACGTAGTGGAGTAGAAGTAGACACTGGGGTGAAAAAAAAATACTTAAAGTACAAGTACCTCAAATTTGAGTAAATGTACTTAGTTACTTCCCACCATAGGAGCAGGGAAGTCCCACATTTGGATTCAGCCTTGTGTACACATTTCCAAAACAACTGCAGTGCCGGTTCTGAACGTAGCGCACCTGTCATGGAGTCCTCGTCCTCTGCTGCTGGGAGTTTTGAGTCAGACGTGCACACCTGGTTGTAGGTGACACCCCCGATGACAGTGCAGGTGACCTCCTCCACGTTTCCGCCGCCCATGTTGAGCTGGATGCCCTCTGACGCCAGGGCCTCGTAGCTGGGGCCTGTGATGATAATTAACTAGGGATGAAAAAAAAAAACAACGGTCGCTTATGAGAAAAGAAATGGAAAACAAAACTGTTTACCTTAAAAAAGGTATGCTACTTGTAACGAAGGAGTTCTTCTTCTCTCATTACAGTAAAGAAAATTGCCATACTTCTGATTATTTTTAGAGAAAATAGACGTAAAAAAAATCGATGCATGTACAACCGCAAGAAGCAGGAAGAAGCGTTGATGACCAACTGAAAACTGACCAATCGCAAGTCATGCAGCAACATGCGTATTTAGAGCATACAATACTTTTTTTATTTTAAATGTATTGCGTTAGTGGTGAAAATGATCACTCGCGGAGCTCTTGCACCCATGTACTTCTCGCACCAACATCTCTGCACTCGTTCACCTGTGAGCCTTCCAGAGCCGTCCTCTGGTCAGGAATCTCACAGCTGGTCACCACCGTCTGCAGAGTCTGAGGGTCAAACAGCTCGCTCTGCTCCTCCTGCATGGGCGGCGGGACTGACAGCTCCGCTCCGACTGAGCCATCCAAGCTCTGTGACAGCGCCGAGTCCTCATCCGGCTTCTCCAGTTTATCAGCCAAGGACGGCGCCACTGTAACACACTCGTATCCATGCGGCACAGTCCTGCTCTCTTCTTCCTCTCCGTCTCGCCTCAGGTCCTCCGCCTCGTCCTCTGAGGGGACGGAGTGAAACGCTGCAGCGGGGGAGCCTTGCTGTCGCTCCATGGCCATCTCCATCTCCCAGACAGGCTGCACCGTCAGTGGAACATCCTTGGAGCAGGCCTCTTCACCGGGCTGCTGGTCTGGAGTTGCAGCCTGCTCTGTCGGGCTCACAGGCTTAGACACATCCACACTTTCTCCCACATCTAAAGAAAAAAAGAAGCTTGTTCAGGATTTACCAGCTACTGAGAAACATTAAACTACTCATGATATCTACAATTAAAGTGAGGAATAAAGGTAGCATTCTGCACCTTTAAACTCTTTTCTTCTCTTCCTGCTCACTACGTCTTTAGCCGCGGGCTCGTCTGTTATTGCTGCAGTCTGTTCGTCGCCCTCTCCGTTCACTCCCTCCTCTTGTTCAGAGTCACTTGCCTCCCTCGGTGGTGAGAAAAGGTATTGCACAAATGAGTGGTTAGAGTCACATTGCCAGATAGCGGTGGTGGAGAAGTTGGGCTGGGGCTCCAGGGCTCTGAGCTGGGGCTCGTGAGGGCAGGAGCGCGAGTGCTCCTGGTACCAACACACCAGGCTCTGGAGGCTGGAGACGCGCTCCTTCCTGCCTGGGAAACAACAACAAGTCAGCCCAAAGGACAATCGCAGATGAGTGAAGACGTGGATTCCCAAAGGATTTTGTTCAATTTTAATCTACATGTGAATCCCTTGTTTCAGAGGGATTCACATGTAGATTAAAATTGAACAAAATGATGATATTTTTCAGAAAAAACATTCAAGGGAGCAACAATTGTTTGTGCAAAAGAACAACAAAACACACACGGTGCTTTTTTCCCTACGGGAGCCTATTTCTAGCAGCAAAATAAATAGCGTGGATCAAAGGTTAGAATTGAAAACATGTAAAAACTAATGTAAGTCAACAATGTGAGATACTAAAACAGAATTATGAGGTAATATGTCACAAGTTTCTCTAACCCCGACAGTTATTTTCATTATCGAAGAACTTGTTGATCATTTTATCAGATTTACACGTCACAATTTTCTTAAGATATTTAAATGAAACTTCGTAATGTTTATCGTCTAAAATACAACTTGTACAAATAAGCAATTTTTTTTAAATTGTTGCAATTTAAAATCGACAAGTCGTTTGAGCTCTAATGAGATGAGTCAACATTTGGACTTTTAAGTCAAAATTATGAGATGTTAAGTCTTAGTTTTGACATTAAAACGTTAAAAAAAAATCATAATTATAAAAAGTTAAAATTGCCACATATCATTCCATAATTATAACTTATTTTAATATCATAATATTTGACATAAGTTAAATTCACTGAGTAAAAACAAAAGAATCTCATCATTTAATTTGTAAAATGTACATTTTACTTGGCGTCTGATGATGTGGATTTATCTTTATTTTGTCATTCCTCACATTTGATGCTTTATATTCTCTCTACCTGCTACTTTTTGGCTGTGTAATGCAGTAAGAATTATTTAAGCAGAATTAGTACTTGCTCTTTGTGAAATGTAGATAAACTTTTGATATTTAATGTCTACGCAGGTTGACATTTGAAGTGTTAACGGCACAATTCACCACCTTTAGTGTGGATGTCCAATCAGGGTTCATAGTTAATGCAGTTAATGTGCAATACATTCCTCAGGTTGACCGAGGAAGCAGAGTTCTCCTGCCGCACTCATATTTTAGGATGCTATTTTCGCAAGCAAAGAGAACAAGGATGTTCTTTTTTTGAGCGGCATCTAGAGCCAGAGACTACACACTCAGGCCAAAATAGTTTGAAGTTCTTCCAAACCACCAACTACTTCACTGTCGCGTCAAATGACAGCACTGGATGCAGGAAGAACAACAGATTTAGCAGCAGGAAAACTCAATTTTCACACTGAAGAGTTTATTGCTTCAATGGACTACATTTACCATCAACACTGTTTGCACATCCACGTAAAAGGTGACTCATTTTCCCTTTAAGACTTCAAGTGAAGTAATGAGTTTACCCACATGGAGTCAGTTGGCTGCAGGCATACACTTTTCTCTTTCTCAAATCATACAAGCAAACCGCATGAAAGCAGGTTTCAGGCTGTGAAGATCCAACAACAGATTTATCTGACTTAATAAATACAAACAACCTGGTGACTGAAGCAAATATCACACACTGATTTTAAATACCCTCCATCTGTCAATGGCACCACCCACCTTTTTTCTGTTTTACTGAGACTTCTGGAGCAATCTTCTTCCTGCAATGCAGTGAATTGGACAATGACAGGTCAGGTAAAGCAGAACAAAACACCTACTCGATGAAGCTGAAAAATAGAAATGAAAAGTAGAACATATGGGCAGACAGAATAGAGGAAACAGCTTGAAATAGTAGAGCAAACTATTTTGATAAAGATGTGCACGCTGTGGTAAGGTAACGTCAGCTTGTATAAAGCATTGCCCGGGCTCACCCGCAGTATTCCTGCTGGTATTTCTCTCCATATGTGGAGTTGAGCAGGATCAGATACTCTGCCAGCCCAGCATCGCTCAGGCTGGTCCGCCTGCGGAGCTCACTCCACAGCTTGTGCGACTCTCCCAGGTACACCCTCCTCACATCGTACTTCTTTCGGGATTCAAGCCGCCTCTGTGCTCGGTCGGAGTCTGTGAGCCTGGGTCGTCCTCTGCAACGCCTCAAAACACCTTTCTCCTGGTCCCCGGCTTGGTCATCGTCCAGGGGAACTTCCAACTCTGCCAGGCTATGCGCCATCTTGGCCCCAACAGCTGATGTTGTGATTACCGGGCATCCCGGAAGTTGTCAGATTTAACAGGAAGCACCGATACAGATGCTTTTTCCGGCTGTCTTCGCCTCACAACGGATTGAAAACTCCAGCGAAACAGTGGCGAACACAGTCGTGCACCACGTGGGTACATGTCTGGTGAAATACTAAGAGAAACACTCATTGTGTACACCGAGCGGAACGGTAGAGCGACCATAGCGTGTTTCACCCGGACCGCAGCGGCGCGAACACCAGTGTGCAACATGTAAACAGACGCGGGAAACTTCAGCGTGAGCGTCGTTATCAGGAGTAAAAACTACAGAAGTGTGTCGCGTGAGTCATGGCGGACATGTTAACGCTTGTGTTCAGGACTTTTATGTCACACACAGACGTGCGGAAGGAGCTCGCGCTCGTCCCGCCGTCTCCCGCCACCTGCCGCGCGCTGCTGGTGGGACACAGCCGCATCAGCCGCTCTGTGCTGTTGCTGGCGGCCGTGGCGGCTGCCTCGCGGGCGGCTGTGAGGGTGGTGTTCTTCACCCAAACACAGATCCAGAGCCTCCCCGTGTCTCTGCAGAGGTGTGTCCCCAGCCTGAGCCCAGAGAGCCTCAAGGTACTGACTCATTCTGAAGGTTTATTTGTGATCAATAAATCCTTTACTGATGCTTTACAGATCCATAAATTGTGAAACATCTCTCTCAGGACAATCGATTTATTAATGATTTAAATTCAGATATTTTGTTAATATTTTTATAGAACGTTTTTCACATTTTTTTGTTGTCATTTTCTTTTATTATGTTTCTTTCTTTTTGCTTTTATTATTATTTTATTATTATTATTTTAATTGTATTTTCTCTTTCTATGTTTATAGAAACAATTCCTTGTATGTGAAAACCTACTTGGCAATATACCTGATTTTGATTCAGATTTTTAGTAACATTTACAACTGAGGACGTGATTAATTATTGTAATAATGAAATAAAAATCTTTATTAATGATTTATCAATTGTAAGCAAAGACTTGATGGCTTATTAGAAAGTGAAAAACTCATTAACGTTTATTAATCACTTGAATATTAATGACTCACCGGCAAGAAAGAGTTTCCACAACCCGCCTACACAAAAGTTATGGTCAGTAAATTATTTTATGAATCCATAATAACGCCCTTAGTTTGGGGCGACTTATGAGAAAGTGGTACCGTATATTTTTGGCATTTTGCTTGATAAATAACCTGAACAATTAATCCCATTGATAAAAATGTTGTTGACTTATCAGGCAAACATCTCAAAACTTTTCTTATCTCAATATGTCAGGAAACAGTAAGATGTTTGTTGTTTGTTAAGCTTTTAGTGTAGTGTAGAAAATAGATGAGCAACTATTTTGATAATCTATTTATTGTGTCAGTAATCTTTCAAGCAAAATGCCAAACATTCTTCGGCTACACACACAGAACCTGCTGCTTTGTCTTATGATAGTAAACTGAATATTTTTGGGGTTTTGTACTGAACAAAACAAGATGTAAAGCTGTGAGAAATCGTGGCGTTTTTATGTTATTATTTAATACTTCATAGACTTAAACCAGTTATTCTCAAAGTGGGGTCTGTATTTCCCAGCATTCATTTAAATTATGTAAAATAATGTTTTTTATTTTTGCATTAAAGTTCCTAATAAAATGAGAAAACACTTTTCATTTGTCAAGTGTTTAATCCACACAGGAGTGTATCATGTGGTTATTTCATATAGACTGTTTATTGATTGATTTACCAGAAAACATGCTATATTGTGATATGTATCGTCATCCAGATATGAAGTGATCTATATTGTGGTAGAAGATTTTGGCCACATCGCCCAACCCTAAATAATATAAAAATGTTTGAATCCATAATAGTCCATAGATTATGTTCTAATCTAACAAATCTCTATTAATATTAATAATCTTCAAATAGTTTGAATGTTCTTTCACATAACTATGACTGTAGAAGTGTGAAAAAAATAGGCTACGTTAGATTATTCCAAGGGACCATGGATCATATTTCTGAGCAGCTACCTTGATTAATACAGCTTCTGTCAGTCAATTCAGTTTCTTCTTCTTATTTTATTTAATTTTTTTACAAGAAAATCAAGTTTTCCTATCCCAGGACAGTGGAGGAGCTGCTGCAGCAGGTGGCCGGCCTTCACGAGCCCACCAGCACGTCTCCCACCCCTCCCTCCCTGATCATAGTGGACAGGCTGGAGGGCTACCTGTGTGGAGGAGCAGGCGGCGGCCACAGTGGATTTCAGCCAGGAGAGCAGTCCTGCGCTGCACACGTGTCCGCGCTGCTCTGCGACAGTGCTGCCTTCCTCACACAACTCCTGCAGCGACGCTCCCCGAGCTCGGGCCCCTGCCGCGTCATCGCCTCTTTCCAGCCAGAAGTGGACACCGGGAAGGCCACAGATCCCGTCCTCGATGTTCTCGATCGCTATTTCCAGGTGCGCTGTACTCTGGACCGAGACAGCAGCTATGAAGCCGCAGCAGCTGGACTGCAGGAGGTGTGGCACGTTAAGCTTTCTGGGACCGGCGTCCCAGAGGCCTCTTGTGCCAAAGACTGCGAGGACACGCCGGCTGCAGCCCAAGAGTGGCAGCTGTTCATTTCACATGAGGGTTTAATGGAGTTTAAGTGGGCTTGAAAATATTTGTATCAAAGACTGTAGCATTGGAGGAGAAATTAAAAGTGGATTTGTTCACTCATGGAGTTTTTATTTATTTTTTTTTAAAGAAAATGTTTTTTTTTTTAGCACCCGCTTAGGTATTTGCAGTGATGATGGGATGCACTGCAGTATCAAGCCTTAGTGACTTTTACACCTCATCTTCTATGTTTGGCAGATCTTTCTTTTATGAGCAAAAGGAGGTTTTCCGCCAGTTATTAATCGGAGCAGTTATTGCCTTTGCCGTCATGTAGAGCTGCAACGTTTTCAGCTTCTCAAATTTGTTGATTTTATATCATTAAAGTGAATATCTTTGGGTTTGGGACTGACAAAACAAGACATTTAAAGACATCACCTTGGACTTTGACAAACTGGGATGGACATGTGACTGTTTTCGGACATTTTATAGCCCAAACAATTAATCTAGTAAATAATCAGCAGTTTGTACGATGATAATAAAAAATAACCGTTAGTTGCAGCCCTACTTTCATGACTCCTCTGGTAAACTATCTTTTACCTCCTTGTAGCCGTATTGCTGATGCAGCATGATGTAATCTGCTGCTCGTTCTCAGATATCGGCAGACGGGACCACATTGGTTGTATATGTACAACATTTAATGAGTTGAAATTTTAAATGACATAAACTCTTACACCATGAAAACATTTAGTGGGATTGTTTTACATGGAATACTGGTTACATACAAACTAAGCAAAAGTTACTTACGACCAAAGTTCAGAAAAATACACTTTAAACACTGTATACAAAATAAACATATCTTTTGAAAAGCATATTAATGTTTCTCCGTGTTTCTTACCCCCTGCATCATCTTGTGACCCCTCTTTTTTTTATCTTGCAACCCTTAAAGGGGTCCCGTCCCTCAGGTTGAGAACCACTGATTTACAACATTGGAGCGATTAACATGCGAGACATTGGACTGAAGTGGCTGATATCACAATTAAAGCATTTTAGAAATCAGAAGAAATATACAAAATACTTATTCTGAAAAAAAAAGTCAGCAATATCATTGTTAATACAGAATATTATTTTAAATGTTTCTGAAAATGAAAAACATGGAACAAAATATTACTTTACTCCTAAGTAAACTAGTAATAGCCTAACTTTCTCTTCAATTTAGAATTTAGTTTTTATCATATTTGATAAATCATTAATTGCCCTTTTCAAAAATAAAATACAAAAATAATCATTATTTACAAATACAGTGAGTTTCTTCCGATTTGGAAATGACATTGAAATAATGGCTGCGGGTTAGAGCTGCGCGATATGGAGAAAATCAAATAATACAACATTTTTGATCAAATACCTCGATATCGATATTGCGATGATATGGTAGGTTTGACTTGGTGCTTTTCAAAAATATTTACACAATGAGATTTTTGGTAAATAATCATCAGTAAAGTGGATGTAATGACATCAAGTCTCATGTCACAATATCGATATATATATATATATATATTTATTATGGCTTCATTGCCCACCCCTACTGCGGGGTGTAAGTGTAAGCTTTTTAATTTAAATTTAAGGCTATTTTTCAAATATAAGGCTGGCAATCTTCTATGTTGTTGCTATTGTCAACATGCTGACATTAGCATTTAGCAAAAAAAAAGCCCTGCTGTGCCTCATGTTCACGTCATATGGGGGGAATGGTAGAAATGGGAAAGATTTCCATGTGACTGCCAGAAGTCATGTCGTCAATGACGATTAGAGAGACAGGATTTGTTGACGATACAAAAAAAATATTGAATATCACCAGCCCTATCCTTTAAGACATATCAAAGGAAGAGGGAAAGCGCATTGGCCTGTGTTGTTCAGTCTCAGGGTGTCTGTTGTGTATTTTAAGCTAATAGCCATTCTGTCATTCAAGCTTAAAAAGTACACTTACCTTGCATATGAATAAATCACTGTGAAAACACTCAGGAAATTGAATTTTGCTGAATTATAAAAAGGAAATCTGCTCTGATCTACAGGAACGGATACTTACAGATCAGCATGCAGACCTTTGCACTGACTATCAGTATTTGGTGTGAACCACAGCTGTGGTTTGGATAAAGTACGAATGCTGTATGTACATCCAGCGGACTCTTCCTCCTGAGTCCTTCAGCTTACTCTCCGGTATCAGTCTGCTCCCAACGCCTTGGTACACGTTTCTTAACAGTTAATGAGAGGCTAACTTTGGGTAAATATCCAAAACCCCTTCACCGAGCCTGCCTCGAGGCTCGGTCCATGCGTAGCCCGTCCAGCTTTGCTCCCTCTCAGCCGTCATCGTCGACGGGGTGATGGCTCAGCGGGAAGGGTCTTCTGGGAGCGGGGATGTCGTTCTTGTACCCATTGGCGTAGATGACCGCTTTTCCAATGTCGTCTACTCTGCTCATGGGGCTGTAATCCATAGAGACCCCAGAGTCTGCCACTGCCATGTAGGTGTACCCAGGGCCTTTGGACACCCAGGCGTGGTCTGGGTACTCAAAGCTGGACTGTGACGAAAGGCGACCCAACCCGGAGCTCTGCTGCGCGGATCCCAGGTCTGAGTGAGATTCATACGACGCTGTCTTTCTGGAGGCAAAAAGCACCTCGAGGGGTAAGGTCTCCTGCAGAACGTCATCCAGGTGTTCGTCTACGCTGTGGTTGTTGGCACTGAGGGTGACGTAGGCGTCTTGGGACTCCAGCAGAGAGGACTGGGAGCAGGGAACTGGGTTCTGGTGGAGGGCCCTTAAGCGGTCCATCAGACAATGGTTCTGTGGTGTTGGTCTCCAGCGCTCTGACAGAGCGGAATCACCCCTTTCCAACGGCTCGCTCTCGTCCAGCCCTGTCTTTACGTCCTTGTCCTCCTTTCTGTCTGTGGACAAAGCTATAGATACCTTAGGTGGTAAAGGCGGGAAAGGCAGCGAGGGGTGTGGGAGTTCTGAGAGGACTTCCAGAGGAGAAGGGCATTCATCTGAGTAGAAAACAGCTGGAGTCAACCATATGCCTCCGTTGGTCTGCCCTAACCACTCCTGTATAAAAACACAAACAAGGATGATGAAAACTTTGACTTTTTCTGACCGGAAGAGGGTACTCTCAATGACATGAAATGGTATAACTTCCTGCCGAGGTTAGCATTTAGCACAAAGCAGCCTTGCACCTTAGCACAGCCTCACAGAGCCACTAAGGCTGTTAACTTTTCTTGTTCTTACCTGAAAGTCTCCACCATAAACACTGAAAAGGCCTTGGAACTTGCTGTCAGGAGTTGGAATCATCGGCCAAATCTTCTTTACAACAAACCTGAAAAGAGCACAGATGCTGAAAATATAATTCTACATTTGTATTTTTCCATTAATCAGTACAGTAAGACTTTGCAGCTAGTATATATACAGTATATATATATATATATATATATAGAGAGAGAGAGAGAGGGGCTATTTTGTGCTGGTTATCTGACCTTCGATGGGACAGGAGTATGGTGAGAGACAGCGCCATGAGGATGAAGGAGATGATGACAGTCAGGGACATTATGAGCTGGTCGAGTTCTGGAGGAGGCACAGAGCGATCAGAAAACAGAAGAAATGAAAACCTGTGCGTACTGGATCTTTCCATGTACGGTAAAAAATGTGGGACTACATTTTCCCTTGTAAAAATGTTTTATTACTCACCCGCAGGCAGTGTATTCATGAACACCGGGTCACTCCAGGCACTCCAATAGCCGTTGTAGCTGATCCCGTCGAGCTTCACGCGAACTTGCATCTTGTACTTTGTGCCCGGCTGCAGACCTCTCAGGATCAACCCTGACCTGGCTCGCACCTCCTCCACCTGCAGAACAGTCCTCAGCTCATCAACACAGGTCCACGTGTGCCCGGTTGATCAGTGAGGTCACGCAGGGCATTACAACAACTGTCCTACCTGCCCGACGTGGCTGTCCGCCGTAGTGTAGCTGACCTCGTACATCATGCTGTCATCCATGTACTTGAGCGAAGGAGGCGCCCAGCTGACATTCAGCTGGCCTTGCTGACCCGTGCTGCTCACCGTCACGTTGGCCGGAGAGTCCAGAAGAACTGGCGAGCAGATAGACAGGAGGAGGCGTGTTAACTTGTTAGCTGTGTCTACTTTCTTTTCTCTGGAATAGTTTACCAGTTGCAGCGAGAAACAGCATCGATGAGCGGTGTAAGAGTGAAGCACAACAGTACAGTTGCCATGTTCATTGTTGTGCATTCATAATGCTCCTTTTGAAGGGAGTGGCTTTGGACGGAGACGGGCTGTCAGTGTTGCCAACTTGGCGACTTTCTCGCTAGATTTAGCAGCTTTTCGAGCGAGTGCTGCGAGCTACTTTCACTGGAAAAGAGTCGGCAACATCGGCCGGGTTTTCTTTAAATCTAGCTTTCTCTTGCTGGTTCCTCCGATGTTACATACCCGAGCAAAGCAAAGAAAAAAAAAACTTCTAAACTAGTTATTGGGGATTTTTAAAAAGTCAATGAAAAATAATGTTCTTTCTTATGCAAACCTTTCAAATGTGCTCTGTGCTGTTTAATGAAGGCACAATTTGCAGTAAAGTCACTTACCGACAAGCTCGATGAGAAGGCTGCGGTTGTGGATTTGTCTTCCCTCTCGATGAACTTGTATGTCCATTGGGACAAACATCTGGGTTCGGTTCAGATGGCAGAGGAACAGCCTCTTCCCGCCGGCTGCAGGGAGCACTATCAGCGGGCACCTGCTGCTGTTTTCTTTCCTGCTCGGGACAGAGGGAGACAGAAGAACTGTGGGTTAAGAGAAACTCTGTCTTTTCTTGAATGAGGCCACTAAGAATTCGGACATAGCACTTTGCTGAATGGTGCTGTGGTTTGTATGGATCTGGACTGACATATTGAACTTTTATCAAATATCAGGCTCCTAAAACATGTAAAAACAGTTTTTGTACTACAGTATAATGGCCACACATGGCTTGTTGTTATAGTGACTGTGACTCACAGGTAGGTGTATGTGAAGGTGTACTGGTCCACAGAGCCGGCCCGCTCCTCATCCTCCTCCCAGAAGCATGTTAAGTCGTTCTTGCCTTCAGCGTAGCACTTTGGGTTTTCTGGATCCTCAGTCAGCAGGATAGACACTGAGGAGGTGAAGTTAAGAGGCAACAGTGTGAGAAGCCAAAAGCTTTTTTGCTTCTTATTATCATAGCTATAAAATCCAATCACATCATTTTATACTTTTTTTATTTATTTTTCATATTTCTTGTGTAATGTTCTTCTATTCTATAGTTATGTTTCTTGATCTTTATACTTGTTTTTTTTTTAAATTTGATTTATTTTCTCTTTCTATGTTAATACACCAAAGCGCCTTGTACTTGGCAACAAACCGGATTCTGATCTGATGTTGTTTTAAAATATTTCCAATTACGTTTACTTAAAAAATGTCTCTGTTGTTGTTACTACAGGTAACAATACAAAACAAAGTTGTCCTACTTTTTTTTCCGGGATCTCGTGCCCCCTGGGCGATGGAAGAATGTCGAATGGAGCAGAATATCGTGAAAAGCGCCAACAATCGGCTCAGGTGGTCGCATATCATCCTTTTGTCTTCTCTGAGAACAGAAATACTTTTGCCTTCTGTTGCCCGCCGCCTGCATAACTAGAAAACAAGCTGCCACTGACGTGTCTGCCGCAGCTCTCACTGAGGGGAGGCTTGTTGCTGTAGATAGCGCGGATAGCGCAGCGCGGTTACGCGCCTGCTTGTGAGCGATAAGCTGTGCAGCGCGAGCTGTTTACTTTCTCCAAAAGTCAGTGGAGAGGGTGGGGCCAGTGAACTCTTACCAAATGTTTTACTCTGTTGTTGATGGATGGAAATCACGCGCTCATTGATGTTCACGACTTGTTTTGCTGCCGTGGAGAGGATGGAAGTGAGCGAGGACGTGCGTAAAAGCGCGCATACGTCGAGATGGATGGATGGGCAGGTGGATAGATTGGATGATGGGAGAAGAGGATAAAGATAATAAGTGAAAGGAATCATTAAAATAAAAAATATTAATAAAAAAAAAAAGTATCAAAGTATTAAATGATTCTTTTCACTTATTATCGTCTGAGCATCGGCCTCGTGACCGCGCCTGGCTGTGACCGCGCCTGGCTGGCCCCGGGCCAAGTTAATCCCTGCATGTGCCTGTAAGTAACGGAAAACGCACAGTACTCACACACCTAAACGGTTGCTTATCTACTGACTGCACACACACATGTTTTCTTCGTTTGACCAGCACTATCAGCGCAGACACCCGTGATAAGTGGCACGGGGGGGGGGGGGGGGGGGGCGGAGACCCATCCCCGTCAGTTTAAATTCAGCGCTTCTTTACATCATATGAGCGAGAAGACAGCCTGATGTAAGGAGAGGATGCAGATGGTGACACATTTGAACCTAAATGCATCTCCACATGTTTTTCAGCAACATGAAAGTCCAGTGTGAAAGTTTAGCGAGGGAAGGTGGCAGGAAGGAGGAGATGAGGAAACGGGGTTAAGAGGTCATGAACTCCACTTTGGATGCTGCTGTCATGTTGTACAATTTATAACTGGTTTGAAAAAGGAACCCAAGACAATGATTGGAAAATGACACTCTGTAATTAATATATTTTTTTATTTTCATAGACATTTCAACACTCAATTTATTCTCGTTTATAAGATGGATTTTTTTTTTCTTTTTTTTTTTCCCGCAATCCATCCAACACATTCAGAATCACGAAGAAAAGGCCAAATGATGTGATCTCTCTCTGTTAGAACGCGACCAACAGGAATGCAACACATGAAAACAAATAGATCCTAAACATGAGGGAAAGAAAGAACACGCAGACCAACAGCTCTGGATGCTACAGACTGATTTGTACAAAAGCGTCAGTAGTTTTCCAATATGGCAGACATCGGGCAAAGTGGTTAAAAAGTTCCAACGTCAGTGGACAGTTTAGCGCATTCAATATGTATTCAAGCAGCAGCCACCATTGTAAGCTACTTAAGTGAAACTATCACAGATATTATATGCTCTCCTCGTTCCATTTAAATACTTTGTACACCCGCACAAATGTTGAAATACAAAAAGGTAGTGTTTTTATGAGTCCGGCACACGGCCTCCTCATGTTAAAGCCCAGTATCGAAAGCTTCATGTGCTGCAGATGAGACGATAATACCAGCTACTTGATATCTGTAAAACTGCATCACTGTTCGGCAGCACACACTGGCAGGAGGCACGTGGTCATGTGGCACCGTACAGGACAATTCAAAGGAGTACTTCACCCACAAAATGACCATTTCTATAACAATCTCTCTTTGAATTCTTGTTTTTTTGTCTACTCTGTTTTTCCTCGCGTGCCTCCAACGGTGAACAAAGAATCCATAAACGAAGAAGTCTTGATGATTGGAGGTAAATGGACATGAAAACATCCCACTCAAGTGTCATTTATCCAGTCACCTGCTCACTGCTTCACAAACACGTCATCACCAACACTTTGCTATTTAAGAACTTCAGCATAAACAGCCTCACGCTCTGAAGTGTTTTAAAATCGTAAGGTTTTGAGTGGAAACAGTTTTGCTGTTGTTAAACTTCATCAATTCTTTGAGACTTTTCTTCGTTTTTGATTCTTTATTCACCATGGAGGCATGCGAGAAAAACAACTTTTTATTCTAGGCGAGAATAATTGATATACAAATCATTGTGTGGGTGAAGTATTACTTTAACAGAAAATAATAGCAAAAAAAAAAAAAACGTTTTTTTTTTTTCCATTCCTGATTTGTGGTGTAATCCAATTCAAATCAACCATCAATCAGGACAAGAGGAGGCGACAGTTCAATACTGAGATGTCCAAAATTACAGTTCAACTGAAGGGGAATAAAATTCTATTCACTTCAATGAGAGGATGAGATATTACAGTAATGGCATATAAAGTGTAAAGGCTCTTTAAACTAACATTCTGCACCAGCTCATCGTTTCTCCTGATAGTGCACGCAGCACAGTTGAGGCCTACAATACATTTATCCTTCTGAGAGATCAGTGTTCTTCCCTTTCTGAGTACACACACACACACGCACGCACACACACACACGCACAAACAGCTGCACTTCCAGTCATTGTGTCAGTAACAAGAAGAAAAAGAAAGATAATTCACCACTTTGTAAATACTCTGTTATTAAGCATAGTAGGTTTTGCCATGCCAACTCTTTTGCCATGCTGCAGTTCGGAGGAGCGGTGTGTGTGTATGTGTGTGTGTGTGTGTGTTATGGTGAAAGCATGTGTGTGTGAGAGCTGGCGTTAAAGAAAGAGTGGCACAAAGGGGTGAGCGAGGACATGCTATGAGGCAGGTCATGTGACGAGTACAAGTGTTAACCACTTCCTCACACGAGCACACAGAGCAGTCAGCGTTGAGCTTCACCATCGACCCCCCGGCGCCTCAGCGCCTCCGACAGGCACAAGACTGGCATTAAGATTCAGGTCAGCTCAGGTCAAGATGAGGCTCATTGTTGGGTTTCTTTATCGTTTGATTGATGTTTAAAGTGATGGACGATGAGAGAATCTCACGACATAGAAATCCTCGAGGGAAGGTGCGGCACTACCTGCACCTGATGACGATTGTAACCCCAGAAACAACAACATGAAGGCTTTTGTTTTTTTGTTTTTTTTTCATTTGGCAGCGCTGTACTGATGTCTCCATCTAAAGAAATATAGAGACAACGTCAATTCTGAATGTATTCAACATTTAATAGAGTGATTTCTTTTTAAGATCGATGCCCCCTGTACTGTAAATATGAAGCTACAGCCAGCAAATGGTTAGCTTAGCTTAGCATAAAGACTGGAAACGGGGGGAAACTACTAGCCAGGCTCCGTACAAAAGGTGCTAAAATTCAAATGTTATGTATCGTTTGTTTATCCTTACAAAAAAGTCTTCATGCTGAGCTAGGCAAACTAGACTAGACTGTAGCTTCATATTTAGTGTACAGTAAATATGTAGCTGGAGCTAGCTGCTGGTTAGCTTAGCACAGCGTAAAGACTGGAACCAGTTTGCCTGGCTCTGTCCAAAGGGAACAACATTCAACTACCAGCACAGCAAAGGCTTATAATTGAGAACATTTAATTCATACATTTCAGTGGGAGTTTGTTACCTTTGGACAAAGGCTAGCTGTCTATGCTAAGCTAGGCTAACCACTGCCTGCTGTAGTGTCATATTTAGCATACAGACATGAGAGTGGTATCAATCTTCTCATCCAAGTCTCGACAACATAGCAAATCAATGTATTTCCCAAAACGTCAAACTGTTCATTTAAGCCTTAAGCTCAATGTGCCCTCGTTTGAGACGTTCATCTTTTCAAGTCGGCTGTAACAATGCACATGTACTGTATGAATCTCAAACACAACAATGAATGCCCAAAGACAACAACCATCTACAGACACTATTTGGCATCACTAGCTGCACAAATATTTGACTGAGAAAATAAAAGCCACGGATCAACGGTAAATGTAAAATGCTAACGTAGCAGCAGTGGTCAAGGCGGTTGATGTGGGGGGTTGACGGAACACAGTGCAGGCTTTAGTGGACTATCAGCTCACCACAGAGCTGGTGGGACGAAGACAGAGGCAGAAAGTGGGCCTCTTTAAGGTAAAAGACTGAAAGACAGGCATGGCTGATGAAGATTATCTCAGCTAGCTATCCTTTGGTTCGTGCGGGGCTGCGTGGACAAAGCAGAGCTGCGCGTGGCTGGAGTGGAGACAGAGGAAGCGATGCGGCACTTTATATGGTGGAGGCACAGAGAAGGAAGGTTTTCATGTATGAGTATCAGTATGCGCGTGTGTGCGTGTTATGGGAGCCGGTAAGAGGGCAGATGCCTTAGCAAGCGCAGCCCCCGTGGCTCTCCGAAGGCGAGTCTTTAAGGGCCTGGTTCCTGTGGTTGGTCACGAGGTTGATGTCTCCCTCCATGCTCTCGTTCATCTTCTCACAGATGACGTCCACCAGACGCTCAAACACCTGCTTCACGTTGATGTTGTCCTTGGCGCTGGCCTCGAAGAACTGGAAACCTGAGGGGGAGCAACATGATTTCGCTTCATTTACCATGAGCAAGCAGACGTATCTGTTGGCAGAAGCTAGCAGGTAGAAGTTTTACAAAAAGACAAAACTGCGCGAGTAAAAGAGTTTTTTTTTTTACCTAGATCCTCTGCCAGTCTCTGGCTATCCTCTGTGGGTACGATCCTGTCGTCCTCCAGGTCACACTTGTTACCGACCAGAATCACCTGAGCGTTGTCCCATGAGTACGTCTTGATCTGCGTCGCCCTGCAGGACACACATAAAGTTTCACCGTCTGCATGATTGAAAGCAGTAAAAACTGATATAGAACCCAAACAATCAGATATTTTCCTGCATAAACAGAAATAAAAGAGTCACTGAAGGGTGGTCGACACCTACATATATCATTTTAAAGAGTCCGTAGTGCCACTAATAGGAAAAAAAACATCAAAATATGCAGCGTCACTCATGGTTTGTGCATGTTGTGGACATTGTGGTTGCAACTGCACGATGCAAGAATCTTGCACGATGCAAGAATCTTGCACGATGCA
>CALSBV010000306.1:1293096-1303504 GCA_943590825.1 Bovichtus diacanthus
GAATCTTGCACGATGCAAGAATCTTGCACGATGCAAGAATCTTGCACCTTTACAACGCTCTGGAGTTATTGGAAATGTTTGGATCGGATCCTACGCAACACTGGAATATAACATTTTACATTATACAAATAGTATAATACTAACACTATTAGTGTAGCCTAATCTTTATCTGCTACTGTGCAGAAATACCGAGTATAGGACAAAGAATAGAATAGAAAAAAAAAAAAGAAAAGAAAGAAGAAGAAGCTGCACAGCATTCAAATGTTGGTATAGAATTTGAATGTCAACATTATGAATGAAGCTTCAAACTATTTGGTACAGACATAACTAAACTAAATACTCACCAGTCCTGAACAGCGTTAAAGGAGTCCTGGTTTGTGATGTCGTACATGAGCAGGAAGCCCATGGCTCCTCTGTAGTAGGCTGTGGTGATGGTACGGTAGCGCTCTTGCCCTGCTGTATCCTGCATGTACACACACACAAATATAATTTGTATACTCACACACTTAATATTTATTTAAATAAATAAGAAAATAATTGAATAAAACATTAATTGCCATGTCATCATTCAGTATATCATTTTAAACCACAAGGGGGCGATATTGTCCAAACCATGGCCTGTTGCTGCAACACTTCCCTCTAAGTCAGGGTTGCACTGACACAGTTCACGTGGAGTAGATGCATCAGCTGTTACACTGAGTGGTCTATTCCAATAGCAGACAAATTCAGAAACGTCTGGCAGAATGCAGACACAACATATAGAGTGGACCAGTTCATTGGTTCCCACTTTTATTTTATTCTTTTACTGCAAATACCCCGTTCATCAACACAACCCATCATGTTCCAAACACGTTCATTTCACCTTATTTTAAACTGGATCTTACGCAACACTATTAAAAGTGGATATTTTTGGAAAATAGATGACATTACAACCATTTATCCATTATGAGCTTAATGTTTAGATGTCCCCGCTCGCTTGCTTACAAGGTGTTCAGCCGTAACAACTGGCTCAATATGTGGAGTTAAAAAAAAATAAAAGGTATATTAATTTCTGTTTTTTGAGCTATTCTAAAGTCTGGCAGCTGCAGGGCTTCTGGTTGGGAATCACTGGTCCAGTTAACCAAACGGTACCATGCTGGTTTCACTCTTTTTGTGCATTAGAAAAGTTCATTTGTGGCATAAAATAAAGACATGGCTGAATTTCAATGTATAATAGTTGCAGCAGTTAATCCAATCAAAGCGCAGAATAGATTTTTCTTTTTTGTAAATAGCATCATTAAAAATTGGATGTCTAACTTCCAAATACTGGGCATTAAAAAGGTAAACTATAATTTTTTTTCCTCAAACAGACATTAATTGCTCCAGCACTTTTCATGACGAGAAGCTTCTAACAGTAATAGTATAGTAATATTAAAGTCATTTCAGTTATTTACACTTTCAAATTAAATCCAAGTCAGGTTTATGTCTGTTTAAGTTGAAAGGAGAGTTATGGATCCTTTGTACCGGTAAATATAAGGCCAAGGAGCCATGATTGCACTCTGTCAAACCTTCACGCATTTCTCTCCTTCCTTCTCGCTCACACCACACCACACCACAATGCCACTTGCTTCACTCCACACAAGCCCCCATTTAGACATGAGCTCCCGCCACAACCACTTCTCATGGAGGACATATGGCGCACGTAACCATTAACCAGCCGGCAAGAAGCAGCACACAGATAAGAGCAGAGAGAGCCTCCCAGAGTCCGGGGAGGTGTGGCCTCTCAGCCTCAGTGACTTTATCAGACGCATCTTCTAACTCAATGCAGGCTGTGTGTCGCAGTCAAAGCTCAAAATAGTTTAGTGGATGCAGGAAGCAAAAAAAAGAAAAAAAGAAAAGAGGAACAGGTGGACTGAGTTGGTAGAGCAGCTCCTCTCCACGCTCACGGTTACCTGGTAACCTGTCTGAGTCCTTCATTTGCATCAGGGGCCTAAGTGTGTGTTTCTGTGTTGGTCTGATGTTTTCCTCCCGGTGAGGGGGAGGAAGAGGGGGGGGGGGGGAAGAGCGGGGGGGGGGTGGGTTGTCCAGGTAACTGGAGGCCATTGAGGGTTATGAATGTTCCATTACAGCCAGGACTGCTCCGGGTGGTCGGCCAAAGTGATCCTTCTCACTTTACAAAATGAGACAGACAGAGGGCAGTCTGCTGCATTAATACTACAGCAGGCAGCAGGGGGGGGGGGATGTATCCTTGTCATATTCTTTTAATCTTTCCAATGCCACCGTCTGCTTTCTGTCAGTGGTTATTTTTGTTTTATTCAAAATGTGTAATATCCCAGGTCCATCCTTATCTCATCCATGCAGAGATGAACAAATATTTGGCAGCGTAATGGGACGTCTTAACAAATATAACCAACCCCAGCCAGTAAACAAAAGCTGCTCCCTCATGTGTGTGTGTGTGTGTGTGTGTGTGTGTGTGTGTGTGTGTGTGTGTGTGTGTGTCTGCGTGTGTGTGTGTGTGTGTGTGGTAGCCCTGGGGACGATTTCCTGTGTGTGCCACTGCTAATATAAACGCAGGTGACGCATGTTTAAAGATCAGGGTCCCAGTGACGTCATGCAGAGGCCTGATTTAAACCTCCCTATCGACCAACACACACACACACACACACACACACGTTTGTTTAAAGATCAGAAAACAGATTTCCATGACACGAAAAGGTAAGGATGTAAACAATATGTGCACACAGCATGGACATACGTACATATGCTTGAGCTCCGCGTATTCACTGTGTAAGGGGCCGTGTGGTGTGTTATCAGGCTGTTTCCGTGATACACAAAGGAAGGCTGGCAGCTGGCAGAGTGGGATCAACAATACTCTGTGTAAGGATCTGGTGAAATCTCTTACAGATGGTGTTCAACTGGAGCTAACATGAATATAACAGCCAGGACATTTCACAGAGTTGGTTATTAACATCGCAGAAGCGAGGACTCGAACTAAGGTATGCCCGCCGGTCCCACACCCTTTAAGTACACTGCAGTAAATCTTCATTAAGTCTCCATCACAGGCTGATAGGGAACTTCCTCTACTTCCTGAGTTTAGGAAATACCAGGTCTATCAAGGCCAGCCAGGCATGCACAACATGCCACCTTCTTAAAACCCAAACTAATTACATTATTACCCAACACACATCATACAGTTACTACCAGGATTGTAGTCAGTTACAATTTTTCATATACATTTTTTTTTAATTGGCAATGTAAATCCATTGGATTACAAAATATTTTTCATCTAATCTAAATAATTGTGGATTACTTTTGGATTATTTAAAAATCAAACATTGAGATTATTGAATCCCACAAATATGTCAAATAAAATGTGTTTTGCATATCCAGCGTTTACAGTTGGTCAAAACTTACTTAAAACAGTACCGACAGAAACGACAGGTGTACTGTGTCACGCATATTCTACAACATGTGGGATGATGACGTTTTTGTTGCTTCTGTTTATTTATTTTTTTAAATCAAAGCCACATGGAGAACGCAAAAGGAGCACTTACTCAAAATGTACTCCTTTCATTTTCAATGTAAATAAAAAAGAATAACAACTCCACTATCCATAAATCATCACTAAAACACAAAACCAAACATTAATTAAGTCTAAAGTATTCGGCATTTAGTATTGTTTAAATCAAATCACCCCTACAAATACATGCTGGAATAAATGTCTTTTAAAAAAATCACTGTATGTTGAAGACGTAATCAAGTTATCCATCACAATGTAACTTGTATTTTATGAATTTTACGTGCCAACCCTGGACGTTACCGTTCCGATACTTTGGCCCTCCTCCTCAGCTGTCAGTATATCACGCAGCACTATACTGTGTGTCATTTAATAAAGACACATGTTTGGTCAGGTAGCTGAGTGTGTGTTTTGGTGTGGGCTCCTCCGCTGCTGATTCATCTTGGTCGCCGCTTGTGTATCATACAGCGGCTCACACGTTGTTGGTTCAAATGAATCATCTGTTTGAACAGCCTTAACAATGTATATCAAGAGGATTTGCAGTGTACTGTGAGAAATGTGAGCTGGAGAAGAAGTACGGATACACCTTGGAGTACAATGTGAAAGTCCTGCAATGGATACCGGGATTCATTTCAACTGAGACGGTCAGGGATGTTGATCCGGCTCAAGCTAGCTGTTTCTAGGCTAATCAGCTGCTGATTGTAACTTAATATACACACATATGACATTTAACTCTTGGGGGTATTGTATAATAACGTAACGTTAATGAAACGCACGTCCTTACAACTTCTCCAGCTAATGAGTATCGCTATTACACACGCCCCAGGCACAACATTTAACCACGACTAGCTCGAAATCCACAAAACCAGCCTGAAAATGAAGAAAATCTCAAACGATTGCATGAGAGTCTATGGAGCGGAGGCTTATAGTTGTCCGAACCTTTTCGGAGTTGGCTGATGCTATGATTGGCATGTTTGCGTTCCAGGGCGGGACTTAGCGAAGCATTCACCCGACTTGCGTTTTTAAAAACTGTGAGTTACAGTAAACTGCTGCATGACTTGCTGCAACGTCTGTCCAAAAAAAAGCCACAAACTCTTGAAATGTGCTAATGATAAATTCTCAAAACTCATGACGACATATGCTGAACACAAATGAAAAACTGAAATGGCAAAGAGGAACAGAAGTCTCAAGCTGACCTTGAACACCAAAAGCAAAAAATAAATAAATCATAAAAACACTACAAACTGCAGCCTCAAAAATGGCTGAATCAACACCTGAAAGTCCTGACCAAACATTATGAGCCATCAACTTGCTTTTTACAGCTGGGCTATAGTATCTTGTGATATATTGCATGAGAATCTAAAACAACTAAAACATTTCATGAGTCTAATGCTGTTGTTTGCCCACACACTGCTGTTGACCAGCTTGAACATTTAGACAAGTTCTAGTCGGCTGCATAATTTAATAAAATTTTAAAAAAACGTGAGTTGCGGTTGCAGGCTCCAGACAAAGCTAGTAAGTGGCCCTTGAGTTAGGATTTGTGTGTAGTGTAGAAGAATTTTTACCCATAAAACTTAACAAGGGAGGATATACGATACATGGCAAGTCAAAAAAAGATTTGTGCAAATTCATTGCAACTAAACACTTCATAAGAAAAGTACTATCTTATTCCACAAACCATAAATGTAAAGCCGCTATAATCCATATTTTTATATAAACCATGGGTCGAATGACTATGTGTAAAGTAAAAGGGGGCACTTGTAGGGACAAACCCACAGAGAATTACCACCAATTTGCAGTTCTTTTCTGCAGGAATTCTTATTTAATTTTTTTAGCTCTTACTGTTTTGGTTCAGTCTTATGGCTCCTTGATTTAGCATCATTTTCGGCGACAGTATACTACTGTGTACCTGCCCAGCAAACAGCAGACAGACAAAGTTAGCAACCTGCTGACGAACATAGGTAAACATAACCCGGACCTCCAACTGGCCATTCAAGTATGAAAACATGAATTTAACTTCCTTTATGCATTGATGTGAACACTTAGAACACCAGTAGATAAGGGTAGGGAGGAAGAATGTGCAGGAAACCATGAGGAAGTCTTTTTACACTTGCACAATTTACAAGTTAAACTTGCACAAAAGGCAAAACCCACATTTCAAGATACAGACTTCTTGGTGTAAACAAGCATTCCACATGGGCTTACTTTCCTTTTCTTTAGCTCCCTTTAGTTTTTCTTTACTTTATTAACATCTGACTGTGCCTTGCTGTTTCTAAATTCAATTATATTTTCACATCTGTCCTATTGGCTGCCTGGTTCCAGGCCAACTAGTCTGTAATTAAACCCATAAAGTGTCTTTACCATCGGCCGGGAACATCTTGGACAAAAAGCAAATAAGGTACCATAATTGCTGCATTTAAAGTTTTGCAAACTTTATGGATTTTCATTAGGTACAGCCTGTGTAATTGTTTAAATGGACTTGCTTCTCAGCCTTTCTGCAAATACACCAAGAGATTACGGAGCTGCAGCAGATGCACCAGAGCAGCCTGGAGCGGCAATTGTAAGGTTCCATTCTGTGAAACATCTTTTGCTCAGACAGCTTTTTCTGTGAAAGGAAAAAAACCCTTCGAACTTGATACTTGGCCACGTGAAATCTGCAGTAAACGTTTTAGAGAGCTACCAAATCCTGGTTAATTCAGCAACACATATGTACCCATGTCTAGTTTTTATATGTGTGCTCTATAGTTTCATAAAAGCCCTTCTCGGGACGGGTGTGGCAGACTTGCATTCGCTATAAACGATATGATACTTGCATCGAAAGCTGATTTCAGTCTGTCAACGTATACTGTATCCGCCCTCTGCCACAAATGAAAACCACAATGAATCGCATCTTTAATCCACTCACCCAGATCTGCAACTTGATCCTCTTGTCATTGCGGAAGACGGTCTTGACCTTGAAGTCGATGCCCACGGTGCTGACGAAGGCGGAGGTGAAGGAGTCGTCCGCGTAGCGAAACAGGAAGGAGGTTTTTCCCACGCTGCTGTTGCCAATGATCAGCAGTTTGAACATGTAGTCAAAGTTCTGGTCGGCCGCATCCTTCGGGGACGGTTGCTGCTGGAGCCGCGAGTCATTCGATGCCATCTAGAGGGGGAGCGCAAGGAGAAATGAACCTAACTTTTGAACTAAAACATGTGACAGCACATGGCTGAAACTGGTGAAAAACAACAACAGTCTTCATCAGAATGAAACAGGCGTCAGTCATCATGTGACCTCGGCGTGGACACTACCTCCACCGGTCCCTGATATATGTAAACCTGAGGACATATTACACTGAAGTAGGCTGGTTTTAAATAAATGAATGAACAAAAGCAGAAAGTTATTTTTTGGTAATCCTCATTATGAAAAATGAAGCTTAAAATATGTTCATATAATGTAAATGATATTTTGCCCCGGCGCGGCCGACCCGTGAATTAACCTCACGCCCAGGATGGTGAGAGCAACCTGCGCATCACTAACACACGCTGTGTTGTGGAGAGTAAAACTGAAGGTAAACACATCTTGTTTGTTTACAAGAAAAGTCCACAGGGCATCCCTTTAACCCTCCGCCCACCTCAGTGATTAACGTTCTCTTCATCAATTCATTGATTGATAACCTTATTAATTCAAGCACTAGAATCAACTCATTGGAATATTACAGAATCAAATTATTGGTAAATTATATTATTGAATCAAAAGCTTGGCCAGATGTTAGTGGATCTGTGATCAACGGGATCCTGTCACGACTCCAACGGCGTGTAATTAAAATGAAGAAGAAAACAGTGAGCTAAAGTTTAATTATAGCGAACACTTGTTCTTTTGACTTATGGGAAACTCTGCCATCTGCTTCATTATAACTATTCACCTCAGAGTAATCTCTCCCAAAAGGCAGGTATGAGAGCACCTGGCCTTTTAGTGTCAGTCACCCAAACAGTGGGAGGAGGGAGAGCAGTCGCACAGCTTTGGGTGTGAAAAGGAGAGCGAGCCCCACACACACACACACACACACACGCACGCAGCTGATCAATCGGTGCAGCTCAGTCCTGCCTCTCTCTGGTGAGACTGGTCTCCGTGGAGACTAGGATCCAGCTAGCAAGACCCATTAGTGGTCAAAGCATCAGTTCACTCAGCTTTTAACTGGCCAGACGGGGGTCACTAGAGCAGGATAGAGATATCTATCACTATACCGCCAAGGGCTGGGGAAGGAAAAAAAAAAAACAAGACTGAAAGCTGAGAAATCAGAGAAGCCGGGTAAAATTGTCGACCGTGTGGACACGTTTACTCTCACAATAATCCGTGAGTCCATGTTCCTCACTCACCCACAGCTCGCTATTGTATTCAGCTGTGTGTCTGTTTAAAAGATTATCTAAAAGAACTGAGGGCTGCATGAGTAATGGAACACCAACAACCCCTATACACCGCTGAATTATTTAATATCACGCAATGTTGACAACCTTTGAAATGGTTTGACGGGGGGAACTTTCAGTCCGATTTACTGGATTTGTATTGTAATTCTGCGACTGCTGCAGTAGCAGACGATTAACTTCCAGACCACTGAGGCGTGATGAAGGCAGACGTTCTACACAGCCTGCGCAAACTTGCGTGCTGGCTGATGTGGAAACTCTGCTGTTCACCAACAATGACACAATACTCTTTCACAACTTCACCTCACTGTTGAACGTGAAGCCTCGGTACCTCATGCGCTATAAACACAATCCTTTTAAACTGAAAAGTGCTCTCCGGGTATTACATTAAGTGCCGTGTTTAACTCTTAAGTCTTTCTAATCTCTCGAGACATTGCCTGTGAAAACCCAAATCACAAGATGCGCGTGCTGTGTAAAGGGTCTCCGGGGGACATTTTTTTGTCTGCTTATACGTCCCATAGCATGGATCCAGTCACATGTTCTTATGTTTACTGTGCAGCTCAGGATGTCTGCAGGCAAATGTTCTAGAATGACAGTTATATCCCTTTTCACAAACAAGTCATAAATGACAAAGATCTACATAGTGTTTTCTTTGTTACTGTGTGGCGTTGCTTAATTCTGTGGTGTCATGTTCCCTCATTTTATGTAAATAACTGAAAGAAGAAACACATGATACTTATTCAAAGCAATACAACGGACAGCGCTTAGAAAGTCTTCTTCCTCCACACGTTGAAAATAATTGATGTCTGCAACTGATGATTATTTTTCAATATCGATTAATCTGGCCATTATTTTCGATCGATTCTACAATCGTTGGGTCTACACAATGTCATAAACATATCCATCGCAGTCCAAAAACCCAAATATATTCACTGTAACATGACATAAAAACAAAGAAAAAGCAGGAAATGATCCGTATTTGAGAGGCTAAAAACAGCATTTTCTGCCATTTAACATTATCAAAACTATTTGGAGATTTGTTATTCTGTCTGGAAACATTATAGAGCAACATTGGACAACAACAACAGCCAGAATCCATCCTCTCTGACAAGCAGTCCCACATCAGTACCTGCCACGAGACAAGTCAACACTGAGAAGACAGACATCCTCCCAGTACTGAGGATAACCACTGCAGTGTGGATGGAACTGGGAGCTCCTTTATGGCACAACGTAGAGGCAGTATCTCCCGTAAAACAAATAAAGGCCATTATGGTGAATAAGGCCTGATGATGGTGCATTCAGGTCCCTCAGCTGGCACTGTTTACAGAGCCAGGAGCCAGCAGGAAATTACCATTATTGATTAGTTGGCAGCTGTCAGTTCTTTCATTAGTGGGAACAACATAGATGGAAGATTAAAGGTTGTTTTCTTCTCGATAGTGGCACATTGCTTACGTTGTGCCCTGGGTATCATTCCGCGGGGACACACCTGTTAGCATATACATTCAAAAGAAAACTTTACTCCGAGTGAAGGTCTCTCCCACCCCCCCCGTTAGCGCGAGGGCAGGAAGGAAGCGCGAGGCAGGAAAACAAGCTGCACTTACAAACTTACCTTCCTGTGGAAGAAGGGAACTCGGTTGTGTTTTTGGAGTGTCGGTCAGCGGTACACGGATGTCTTCAGTCCGGCGGTGAGAAGCCGGGTGGTCCACGAAAGTAGAGCTAGCACCTGGAATATCCTTCCCCGCTCACGAGCAGCAGCCGACCTGCTTCCCTCCCTCGACGGGATACTTCGAATCAAATCAAGTTTATTTATTTATTTATATATTTATATTCTTGTTTCTGTCGCCTGGTTGAGCAGCCCCCCCCGGATCTCGTTAGCGTGTAGGCAGACACTGTCGCTCGAGCTCCTGTGTCACGGAGTTAATGCGCACACTGAAGCAGCCGCGAGTGTACACAGCTCGAGGACAGGGCTGTACGCGGTGCGTGCGCACGTGAGCGCGCGGGCACTACACAAACGCACACACACCCTAGAGAAACAATCATTTTATGATATCTGGCTATGAGCTTAAATGAGTCATATTTATCGGACTATATTCATATATATCTGTAGTGTTTTATTATAAGTTATATAGATGTTCAGGACTGTATTCATATATATCTGTAGTGTTTTATTATAAGTTATATTATATAGATGTTCAGGACTATATTCATATATCTCTGGAGTGTTTTATTATAAGTTATATAGATGTTCAGGACTGTATTCATATATCTCTGTAGTGTTTTATTATAAGTTATATATATGTTCAGGACTGTGTTCATATATCTCTGTAGTGTTTTATTATAAGTTATATAGATGTTCAGGACTATATTCATATATATCTGTAGTGTTTTATTATAAGTTATATAGATGTTCAGGACTGTATTCATATATCTCTGTAGTGTTTTATTATAAGTTATATAGATGTTCAGGACTATATTCATATATCTCTGTAGTGTTTTGTTATAAGTTATATA
>CALSBV010000306.1:1335581-1347923 GCA_943590825.1 Bovichtus diacanthus
AAAGTAGTTGAACTGTCAGTTAAGTAGTTGAACTGTCAGTTGAAGCGAAAGTGCTGAAAGTAGTTGAACTGTCCAAGCGATAAAAGCACTGGAATTATCAAGTGTTGAAAGCAATTAAACTTTGCGTTGAAGCTGAAGGGCCAGAGACAGTTGAAGTGTGTTCTTTGCAAGCTGCTAAAGTTTCATTTGGTACGTTTCACATAAGTTGAAGCGTCCTTTTACGTTCTGTAATTACAGATGGTTGGATTTGAAGGCGGATTTTGATAATTTTAGACAACATTTTCTTGAAATGTAACATTGTATGAAATATTAAATAAAAAATGTACTAATAAAATAGAAGTAGAAAGGTACTGAGAGAGCGCAGACCTCCATCAAGGCCAAATGCTCTATCACAACATTTTTACAAAAGTGAAAAATAATTTGTGTATCCGCCCCGTGATTTTGATCTGCTCCAAAATGTATTTGGTTCTTCCTCCGCCCATGCTACACCCTCCAACAAAGTTTCATGAACATTGAGCCTGTAGTTTTTCCGTAATCCTGTTGACAAACGAACTATCAAATAAAATATAAAATCTAATCTCCTTGGCGGAGGAAAAAAGAGATTTAGTGTTTACACATCACAATGATCTCCTGGCAGTGTGAAGAATGATTTTTGACATGTGTATAATTGAAAGATTAAATTGATGAAGAAAATATGTTCTTATGTTTGGAATTTGGACACATGTCATTATTTTATGGCTCCGGTGAGCTCAGTGCACCAATAATTGGGTAATAATCACGTAAAAAAAATAGAAAATACAGAAACATCATAATAGACCTCGTAAACGGCTGGTTAATCTGCCCCTTTATAAAATGTATTATTTTATTATTGAGATATGTTGTGTTTCTAAGATGAATCAAGATCGTGGTATTTGATCAAAGCACAGCAGATCACCATAAACAGCCTGTTGGATTATTGAATTCTGCATCGAAAATTTGCACAAGCACAAAGTCACGCTCAATTATGCTCAGTCGCATTCCCTCTCACTCTCTCTCTCACGCACACGCACACACACGCACACACACACACACACACACACACACACACACTAACCGAGGGTCTTATAAACATTTCACAGAGAGAAGAAGAAGCACACACATGGAATTTGGACACTTTATTTGGGCATGATGGGAGAAGGGAAGGGCCTAAAGCCGACTGCGGGAGGGTTACAGATGTAATGTCTTGTGAAAGAGGAATCCCTCACAGTAAAAATAAGAGTCAGTCACATATTTACTGCGTGGTGGGCTTCACTGTTTACAATGGCTATGAGTTCATCCGACCCTCTGGCCAATAGGCTTCTTCTAGGTACATTCATTATGTTGCAACACGTCATATGGACGGTGGCTGATGAGCAGAGAGGCCTCGTTTAAGGAGCAGACGAGAAACGTGTGACCGCTTTATTCACCGGATGAAGAAAGTCTGCGATGTTTTGTATTTAGAATATGTCGGTGTTTTGTGAGAGTACGTTTTTCAGGAGCTTAGTTGGGACGGCAAGATCGTAAGCGATCCAAATGAAGGGTTTAATAAATTCACCATTTCTTATTTCTAATGGGAGTGAAACACACACCGTGGCACATGTCAGAGAAAGTGTTTCAGAGTGTACTTCAGCAACATCTTGGGTAGCAGGAGCGCTCCAGGTTGAGTATAGAGATGTGTGGTGTTACGGAAGCATGAGTCATGACGTTTGACAAACTGCAGACAGAGAATTTCAAGGTCTACAACGGTTTCGGAAGAAAGATGCAGAAAGACAGAAAGGGAGGGGAGGAGGTGGGGGGGGGGAGATAGAGAGGGAGATAAGTGCTGTTTCAGAAACTCAGAAGCACATTTCTACAGTAAGCCTTTTCCCCCTCCAGCGACCCCTCTCCTCACTCACTCCGTCTGGCTATTTATGGTAGAAGTCCTCAAGATCCTACGCAACCAAGAGGAGTTCTGAAGTCTGAGTTCATGGCATCACAATTCCAACCTGTCGCTACAGTGTGACAGGAAGCTTCAAACAAACCTGGATTTGGTCAATTAAAGCATAAGCCTCAAATAAAACCTATTCAGTCACAGGTTGGCGTGATTTGCCTTCTTCAACACAGTCCTACTTTCATGTAGAAACTTCATTCAAACTTCAGAATGTTTGAATGAAGTTTCTCCTTCAAACTTCATTAACTTCCAGTTGAAATTAAATTTGAAATGCTGTGTTTTTATTTTGCGTTACTGGTGCAAGTTTGACTGCGTTTGTGTTTGTTCGTGTTGCTTCACGCAACTGACTTCATCTGGTTTACTACTGCAGTATGAATCCAAAAGAAACAGATTTTGATGTGATTTAATTGCAATAAACAAGATGCCGAAAGAACAACACCACGATGCAGATCTGTTAAAAGTCAGAATTCATGCTTTGTCGGGCTTGTCCGCAAGACGACAAGCAAACAACTTTTAAAATGCTTGTTTTCTGAATGGAGTTTGGATCGGGGCTGTGCTGACTTTGTAGCTGGTCCATCAACACTCAAAATAACGTCATGTAAATTAGACATAAATACAGCGGCGATGTTATTGTTTATTCACATAGATATCCACAAACTGTGTCAGATGTCTGTTAATCTTCTTTAACTGCGTTCGTCACTTAGCCAACACTACAATTAAAGTCCCTTCAATCTTACACTTAAAATGACACTTCAACCACATCTTCTTTTCAACAAAAGGTTGAATTAAATGAAACATCCTCCGCTCTGATGGATCCTACAACTTTCACTGTTCATACACAATTTACTTCAACTGCTTTCACTGCTCCCAGTTCAGCTGACGCTTCGACTGACATCGTTTTTTTTTAGTTTATACATTTGTGTTGGTACTGATTCATTTCAAGATTTCCACAGCTGACACCTCCTTCTCAATTTATCGCCAATGTTTGGACTGAAGCTTCAACTCTTTTCTGCCCTTTCACTTCAACTGATGCGTCATTCATTCAGCGCTTACACTCAAACTAAAACTTGAACTTGCATTCTCCGGGTCTGAAAAGTGGAGTAAAAGTAAGTGCCTTAAATACAGATTGTATAGAAGTCTATGAGAAAATGCCCCTACTTCTCACTTGATTTATTACCTCAGTAAACATTTTCCTAATGAGTTTATGGTATCAATCTCTAGTTTCAAGTCTTCTCCAAGACAGCAAGATGTTCATTTTTATAAACTATAGTCTCATTTAGAGTATAATAGACGTTAAACAACGGGATGCTTTAGGGCGTGTAGAGCTACCTTGTAATTGACATGTCGCTACCACGACGTCACTACCACGATACGACGTCCCCACCACGATACGACGTCCCTACCACGGCTTTGCTACCTAGTTCAGTGTTTAGTTGTACGACATTTTTTTCCGGGAAGTACATTTCCTGTTTTTCGCAAACCCAAAATTAGAATCCCAAAAAATATCAAAGTTAAGGTGAATAACGGATGCACCTGGTTTACCAAGCTCGCTAGCGCAAGCGTTTGGTGGTAATTTAGCGACTCTCATCCACATATGGTCACTTCTGGCTCCAAAAAAACCAAGATGGCGGAAAAGGGAAGTCCACAAACCAATGGGTGACGTCCACTTCTTTCATACGTTTTGTAATTTTTAAATGTTAATTCGATTTCTTTCGGTAATAGCGTGTCGTCTGACATCTCAACGGTTTCCTGTTAAAATATGTTTCAACTGTTTTTTTCAACAGAGCACAAATGTACATTTTTGACAATTTAGCCTTTTCCTAGTGAGAACTATCTTAAGATGTTATAAATCTCTCTCATCCCTCTACCGCGTACCACCTGAGGTAACGCAGCACGAAACAGGAAGTGTCGATGCTTTCAGGTGTTTTCACACGTCCAATTCTTGGCCCTTGCTCACAGGCCTGGACGGGCTCATGACATCTTCGGCCGAGGAAAGGTGGTAACAGTTAGGTGCTGCTTGTTAACAAACTGCTTTAAAAAGTAATTACGAACAACTCCTGCCAAGGCTTTAAGTACCTTATAAAATCGGCTCCGTTTATAGCTTCTCCAAAGTCTGGATTGGAATGTTGATTTTTCGGTGTGTTTTTGTTTCCCCACGTCTGGGAAAGGTCTTCAGCATGAATTCCTCCTGAAATAGGCATATCCCTAAAAAAAATCTATTTATTTTTACATAACTATAACTTGCTCAATATTGCTCAAGGCACAGAGCAGAGATATTGGAGGGAAAGAGGAGGCTTTCGTAGACGCAGAAGTTGAAATGTCTTACAAACGTGAGAAGCTGACTCAGAATCAGCCGCACAATGAAACCAGCAGAAACACAGATGTGTACGCCGCATGCTTCTTTGTGCTTGTAATGCTGCAGTAATTGTGTCGGATTAAGCGACGACAGCCGGTGTGCTTTTGGAACACGCAGGTGTGTTTCCGTGTCCACACGACACGCAGGTGATGATATTCACCCTGAAGTCGAGACAGCGGGTCCACACTGTGAATGTGTTGCTGTAGTAGCGAGAGGAGACTTTCATTGAGACCCTGTTACGTGACCATGTTTGGTAAAGCTCTTGAGGCACGGTCTCTGACCAAGCCCCTTGACCGATTGCTGCACACACACACACACACGCTCACACACAGAGGAGATGGTTTCAATCACAGACCTACTGTGGCTCAGTCAGCCCCCCCCCCTCAAAATCTCTCACTTTTCCACACTCCTTCACATCTCTCGCGCCTTCTAATCCTCTCGTTCCACCCTTTCATCTCATCTTGAATGTCTCAGTCTGGGCTTCACCTTGGCTTTTTGTTGTTGTTGAATATCTCACATAATTCGAAGGAAAGAAAAACACGGCGCAGTGCTGGACCGGTTCAGTGTGCTGCTGTCTGGATGATTCACAATGAATTTGGCAGGTTATTCCTATGCTGACATCATTGTTCACAAAACAAGGAAACTGATGAATTGGGGGATAAAAAGTTGGCGTTTTAAGAATAAACATCTAAACGCTCAGTATGTAATTGTCGGCCACGAGGGATCCATCTGTCAAAACCAGAGGAAAAGGCAGTTGGTGGCGTCGCGAAGCAGCGCGGGATCATGGGAGATGTCTTCACCATCGTTGCAGTCAGCGCAGCTTCATCGTTCATCGTCTCATCCTCTCCGAAGCAAGCAGACCAGGTGAAAAAAAGCGGTAAAACAAACAAAACACTGAATAAAGCAGTTTCACGTTAAAGATCAGTGTTTCCCCGTTGGACACCCCGGAGGGGCGATGAGCTGACGGCTATAGTTTGCTTAGCTCGTCTCTCATAACTTAGGATCCAGACTAAAATCCTTTATCAGGTTAAAATATGTAGTTGAGAAAGACTAAAATCTAATAAGTATATGGTGAAAAAGTGGCTTAAAACTGAATACAATGACGCAATAAGTCACCATCACACACCAACATGAAACACAGCGTTACCTCGATTAAAAGTCTGGATTTCTCTGGGTTTGAAAGTTGTTGGAAACATTTGAGATGCAAGAAAACAATTTAACACAAATACCCAACATCGTCTAGTCGTTTTTAGACATTTCAAATGGGGAAATTTGACATGTTATACCTAAAAAATAAAGAGTCAGGCAAGTACTTTCTCTTGGTCTTCAACTTTATTGAAGAGCAACACTTTCAAGTAAATCTCAGCTTTCAGCACTACAGTTACATACATGATCATTAGTGGTGGTCATTGTTGACGATGGCGATCCGAGTCACGTGGTGATGCTCAGACGCGGACCCGAAGGCCTGTGTGTAGTGCAGGCTGCTTCACATTAAAATCTCCAGAAAACAAAGACGGATCGACACAAGAAAATTGCATTGCATTAAAAGACGAAATAAAAACAGACAAAGAGGGGGAAACGACACGAGCCACACTCGGCAAGTCATTGAACAGGAAAAAAAAAATTAAAAAGAAAAGAAAATTCGTTATCAGTTTGTCTCCCAATTTTTCCAGTCATTCTTAATCATTACACACACGTTGTCATCCTCATGACACTGAAATCCATCTCATTTCATTGTACACATCGGATCAAACTTGACATCAAAAATAATAGTTGCCCAAGTACCATGTGTGACGTTGAGAAGAGCGGCAGAGTGTTACAGTTTAAGTACCAGATTCTGATGCAGCTCTGTTTTAATGTACCTAAAAAAAAAAAAAAAAAAAAAAAAGAAAAAACCATCTCGTCAGCCAATTGAAAAACACAAAATATGACCAAAACAGAGGTTTTATTAGTACAGTGTGCATCTGGTTTCAATACTTGATCACAGATATATACAGATTTGTATATACCTTTATAATATACATCTTTAAATATATTCATTACATTATATAATGAATGTTGGCCTCCCCAAAGAAACAAAGGCAATGTGGTTGTTCTAACCTGATACAATACAGATCACGGCCTTACAATAGCAGCCTTATCAAATTCATCATTAACTCATTCTGTTCATTTCCCAAACATCCCCAGGGTGTGACATACAGCACAAACATCAGGTCTCGAAATATATTCTGTAGAAAACCCTGACAAATACAAAAACTCTCCAGTACGTAGACAACCACTGCGGTTCTCACGGGTGTAGTTTTTACTTTGTGCACGAGACCTGCGTCGGAGCGGTCTAAACTCAGAGCCAGCAAAAGCACGGGATGCTGCTACGAGAAGAAGAGGAGGAGGAGGAGGAAGAGGAAGTGTACCAGCATCACGGCTCAGCCCGCTTTTAGGAAATCTCCCACAGTGTCGTCCAATTATTATAGTTTCAATATTACAGTTTTCTTCTGCAACTATTCACAGCTTTTGAGTTTAGGAGGCCGGAGAAATGAGATGTCAGCCTTCCCGTCAACTACGCGTGTATTCTTAAAGAGCTTCTGTCAAAAAAAAAATATATAGTTTCCATTCTGATTGCCTGGGACACAGTGAGCTCATCTTAATGCCACTAAATAACTATCACAACATTCATAGAGACACACCCCTGTATTCAGGAGAGCACGAAAAATCAACACAAAACTCCCCGAGAGGGATCAGCTTTGGATTATAATACTTGGCCGGATTAATCATTGTGCAGGCAGATTATAAAAATATATACAAAGAGTATACATGTGGAATACAGAGGAGATAATCACTGGGTATTACATTGGAAAGTCATGCTAATCCAAACCTGGCTGCATCACATCCACCGTTTGTGTAAAAAGGCACAAGATACTGTAGCCCCTCCTCTGTGGTGACAGACAGAAATACAGGAGGTCGCTGAGTCATTGCTCCACAGGGAGTGTGCTTTATAGTTCCACAGTGAAAACACCACCAGACATTCCCAGACTACTCCAGTCATCTGTCCAACTGGAGGTGCAAAGACCCAAGAAGGAACTCCACCGATTTCACGCTCGAGTCTGTTTACACGTCTGTGGAAGTATCACCACACAAGAATAAAGAAGAAAAAGAGAAGAAGCTACAGCGCACTGAATTTAGCTGCTACTAGCAGACCTGAATCGTGTGTTGCATCGTGGGGGATGTATGCTCCAGGTTTTGGAAAAAGAATGCGTGGAATAAAAAGACGATAAGTGTATTCCTATCCAAAATGTTTAAATGTGCATTTTAAAGTTGCGCATAACTAAAAAAATAAAATAAAACACAAAAAACGGACTGAAAAAAAAAATGTTAAAAACAAAAAACCTCACGAAAACTTTTGAATCCCCCCCCCCCCCCTGGCTTCGGTGGTAAAAATTTAAAAGAGTGTGACAAAGAGTCGCACATGAAACACGCGACTTAAAAGCCCACTGGCGTTTTCGTGTCACTGAAGAGATGAAGAATAGCGGCAAAGAAAAGACCTCAGATCTGTGTGGAGCGATGAGGAGACGTAACCTTCCTCACGCTGAGACATGAAACAAACACAAACGTCATATTCCGAGTGTTTGGGGGCGTTGACGGGCGCTATTTTCATCAGGTCACCTTGATGCGCCCTCTTTGCATGTAACAACTCCTAATATTCATTCAACAGTAGTGGATGGAAATGTGTATTAATTAGCATTTTCTTGCAGATTATTATTATTTTTTTTTGGTTGATTTATGCAGCACATTTGGATGGAAAATCTGGTTCTGTTGTATCAAATTTGATACTTTTTTTAATCTGTTCATTGTGATTCTCCGATGGCATCGGAGTGTAATGCTAAAATCGGTGGAGCACCCTTTTAAGCAAAAAAATAATAAATAAAATAAAAATATGCCAGCTGTTCCTTTTTACGGTTTCTTGTTTCTCTGTCTGTCATGATATCCGCTATGTAGTCATTAGTGTCTGCGGACAGCAGACTGCACAACGAGAAGACTTCATGAATTTGTAGAAGACAGAGTAATGCCGAGCGGCATACAGTGAACGTGGTAATGATTAGCGAGTTAGCCATACAGTACGCAGAGCTACTGTATGTGTATATACTGTACAGACATGCAGGGAGGAGAAAGGAAATAACAAATGCATGCATTCAGTCTGCTCCGAGAGGCAAAAAACATCAACTGTTTTGGAAGACAAACCCCTTTTAACCATTAGATTAATGCAATTCATATTTAGATGTTATTCATCTATCATGACTATTCGCGAAGGCATCACAGAAATATGTCAATCTTACCATGCTCTGTAGTGATTTACAGTTTATACAGAAACAACAAAAAAAAAAACAACATGCAGATTGCCACATTGCTTTCAACAGCGACATATTGGTACATCCAAAGTAAATCAGATATTAGAAACTTTTTGAAAAAAAAAAAAAATACATATTGCTAGCATTCCTACTTGCTGACATTCTGCAAGAAAAAGAGCACCATGCCAGTGTTTTAGAAGGGCATCAACAGTGTATAGTTTGCACGCTATGCTTGTGCCAACTTGAAGAAGGGAGTGGAAAAAGTCCACAAGCAACATCCAAGTGTTTCGTGCGTGTGGACTTCTCCCACTCTGTTCCTACATTAGCTTCTCAGAGTCACTGAGAACCTAAGGAGATAAGAGTAAAGTATAAAAGCGTCCGGGGGTGTTTCTCTAGAAAGACAAATGCAGTCGTGGGAGAAAAATGATGCCGCTCCGTTTTTACTGCATTGGCTGGGATAAACTCTGGAGGGGAGAAGGAGAAGAAGCCCCTCTGAATCAGTTATATCACAAACAGATACCATTTTAAAGGCTAAAAATCACTCTACAGCAGAAAGAACAGAAGAAAAAAAGAAGTTGATATACTCATGATGACGGGATCGACGAGGTCTTTGTAAGGCAGGGGGGAGAGGTAGAACAAAACCAAACGTTCAAGCTGGATAGCAGAGCCCTATCCAGTGAGGCAGAGGGTTGCAATGGATGCAATGTGAATTAGACACGTTGTGACTGACTTCAGGGTGTGTAAAATCAGAGAATACACAGAAAAAAGAAAAAACTACAGCGCCGTGATGCCCACACGATGAATACTGAAAAGGCAAAATCGTCCTGTGAGAAGCTAAAGGATGTCGGAGAGCGCGTCTTTCTCTCTCCTGCATGCATATTCTTACGTTTTCTTTAAAAATTAATACATAATCCAAATTGTAAAGGGGGTCGGAGGGGCATGGCTGGTGATATAGGCAGATGCCACTTTCTTACAAGGAGGCCACAGCAGGTGATACTGTAGAAGAGGCATTATGGTGTTTTTCTGTCTCTTTATGTGAGGTCTGATGAGTTTAAGACGAGAGCCCTATAGATTCACAAGCACTGTATGGGTCTGACGTGGGTACGTCGCTCTGGCGGACCACGTCTCCTCGAGTGTGGACGGAGCACGAACGACCCGAGGGGAAGCCTCCGAGTCGCTCAGGAGCAGTAGCGGAGCGAGAGATGGTCGTCTTCTGAAGGGGCCGAGCTCCGTCAGGCTTTCCGATCTCATTCCTCCGCAGATGAATGCTTTCCTGTCTTTCGCAGGCACTTCAGAGGACCGGGCTTTGGCTGAAGTTGAGCATGTGAGGAGACTTGAGGGGGGGGAGATGCGAGAGGAATGGTGGTTAGGGTACGAAAGAGGGCGAGTGACCGACGGAGTTAAAAGTGTGCTTGCGAGTTCTGCCTTGTCGTCTGCGACCGGAAGCTACCCAGCAACACTGAGGCTGAAGGCTGGTGCTCGAGGGAGTCAAAGAGCAGTCTCTTTGTCCCGCGTCGGGGTCAGGACCTGAGGACCGTCAGCCTGTTCCACTAGCCAACTACAAGGAGATCATTGGAGGGGGGTGGGAGGGACGCTGAAGGCTATAGCAACAGAGAGAGGCTGTGAGGTTCCTGGATGTCCGGCCTCCCTCCCTGCTCACGTCTGTGTCTACATATCCTTCTGCTCTACATCTCTTCAGTCTGTGTGGTTGTTGACGTGCTTCCCGTCCGAGGAAGCCTCCTTCTCCGCTCCTTCCTTGACCTTGCGTCCTCCTCTGCCGGTCAGCACCTTGTAGCAGCCGCGGGCGATCTTATACATCCATATAGTGTTCAAGATGTCCAGGGCGATGCAGGAGGTGATCCAGGCCACCTGGGCGCCCAGGCCCAGCCGCTCAAAGTCCGCAGTGCCAAAGGTGGCGAAGACACTGGACCAGTAGGATGGCATGACGGCGGTGCGCACCAGGAAGAACACCACCGCCATGGCAACGCCGTTTATCACCACCAGCCGGTGTGAGCGGGGGTACTTTAATGACTCAAAGAACCACCTGAGGAGAAGGTGATTAGAAATGGAAGATAAATCAGCCATATGGTGATATATTATTAAATTTATTGCCCCCCCCCCCCCCCCCATTTTTTATTCACTCACAAAAACAATTTTTTTTTTTTAAACCCAGCACATTTGTATACATGTACTGCCATTTCAAAGCAACCTTTTACTAATACACCCCTTAGACAATATCAGTTCTAAACATTATTAACTTTCCCTAAAATTCTCACTGTAGTACTCTCCGATTGAACAGCACCGACGGACAAAAAGAAAACAAAAAAGGTCGATATGAATCCCGGGAGATGTTGACAAACTTTGGATTTGTAAGGTTTGACTCACCTTTGGTTCACAAATGGTGTGGACAACTCTGAAATGAGACGGAAGTTGGCGAAATAGGGAAGCACGCCTCGCGTCTGCAACGACCAAACACACAGACAAGCAAAATGATGATATATCACTGTGATATAGGACCAATACAGATATACAGACTTCTTTTAAACAGTGGTGGAAAGTAACTAAATACATTAACTCAATTAACTTAAGAGCATTTATGAGCCAATTGTACTTTAGAGTTTTAATTTTATGCTACTTTCTACTAGGGAAATATTGTACTTTTTACAAAACTTTTATTTGGTTACTTTAGTTACTTGGCAGATGCAGATTTAAAAAATACTATATTGAGTATATGATATACAATGCAATGTTATACAGTAAAAAATACCACCAAACAGTATAAATTAAAAAAATAATATGCAATACATAATAACAAGTAAAGAGCCCATTTAGCTACACAGTGAGTATTTCTACTTTAAGTACATTTGGCTTGTAACAAAGTGTGTTGTAAAAGGTGGGCTTAGTGCTTTTACTCTAGTAAAAAGATCCTAACGCTTCCTCCACCACTGAGTTTATTTACTGTGGGTCTTGAAGAGGGATACACTCACCAGCACATATCCATATGCATACAGCGCCGCCAAGTGGTGACAGACAAAAAAGCTGTCCCCCATAGTGCTCCAGTTACATGCGAGCAGCACAAGGTCTAGAGGACAGAGTGACAGGTTGGTCAGAAAACTGGAAAATACCAGGATACGTCTGTTTGACTAGGAGGAGGAGGACAATGTACAGAATTAGCTTTCAAAAAAAAAGAATAAAATATAAAAAAAAAAGGCAAAGAGCAGGAACAGGTTCAAATGTAGAGAACTTGTAGAGGTCAATGTGGGACACATTTAAGGCTGCCATGTTGTATGAAATCTAGGCTGTGTTCATGACCTTCAGTTTCTAAAAACAGTCTGAGGCAAGTATACGGAGTAGACTAAATACTCCATGAGCAGGACTTTATCACTCATATTGTTGCATTTGACACGATAGTCTTTTTAAAAATCAAAGCATCTGGAAATTCACATATGAAAAGTGCTCTTTTGTAGCAGACAAGGCGTTCCATCTAAAAATGACCAGCGTTGCATTGGTGCTTGTGAACAATTAGATCAAGTTACTTCAAGGAGTAGCAACTGCACCAGTGAAAAGTTAAAAACACAGCAAAAGCATTTGTAGAAGACAAGGAAAACATTTTAAAAAAGGAACTAATTCACCCACAAAATGATGACCATTTGTGTATCAATTACTCAGCCCGTTAGTTTGAAGTCTTGAAGAAA
>CALSBV010000306.1:1347933-1363440 GCA_943590825.1 Bovichtus diacanthus
TGTGTGTGTGTATGAAGCATTCCTTTTAGGCTGAACAATGTCACACAAAAATAAAACTGTAATACATTTCTAAAAGAAAAACTGAGGCAAGTATACAGGGGGTAGACTAAATACTCTATGAACAGGACTTTGATCTATGAAATGAGATTGTGTTTTTGGTTCAATGCTCTATATATATATATATATATATATATATTAGATTGAAGTCCCTTTCCCCGTGTGTGTGTGTGTGTGTGTGTGTACACCGTATACATTGACTGACATGGACTGTGCACCAGAGGGAATGATCAACAGAAGCACAAACAAAGAGAACCCAGCTCACCGTAGAGGAGGTAACCACAGGTTATGGCTACGTTTAGTTTGACGAGACTGGGGTCGCCCCTGTGGAACAGCAGAGAACACATTTTCAACGCAGCTTTAACATTTCACGATAAACAAGCCGGGATGGGAAGCTAGTTTACTGTTCTAGAAGAATCTAAAGCACTCGCCCTGGTCCTCAGATCGGTAATCTACTTCCGTCAGGAGACCGTGATGCAATTTTGCGAACGACTTTTTGTAACCAGACTCGCACAGCCACCGTGAATCACTCACAAAGCTCATTCGGGGTTGACGGTCTAATAATTGTCGAACGCTGATGAGCTTACTGCGATACATGATTAGGTCTTGATTAAAAAGAAAAGAAAAAAAAAAAAAAAAAAAAAGGACAGCCTGTTGACAAGGCTGTAAAAGATGATGAGTTTTTATGTTGTGCGTCTATAATGTGACAAACAGTGTGTTGTCTTCGAACAACATATTACAATCAGGGTTATTATCGTAAACGGAACGACAGACTAGAATAAGCAGGGGAAAAAATGTTGTAAACTGAAACGATTGAAGAAATAAAAAGAAACGATACCCTTTACTAAAAACTAATCCTTTAATAAAAACTAATCTAATAAAAATGAACTTAAAACTCATTTCAGTCTTTTTTTTGCTGTAATCATCAACTCTCGTGACATTGAACCACAGAAATGGAGCAGATTTCACATCCCAGGAGATGGAGCGGTGCTGCAATGCTTGAATAATAAAATGATTTATTTCTACAAGACTAGCCGGCATGTGAACAACATGATTTAGATATTGTAGCTACATCAAACGCATGTTAACCAACTGGAGTTGGTTTCGTCTGTGGTTGGCAGTGAAAAAGGACTCAAATTGATTCCCACATCAAAGAGTTTTAAACATTATTGCCGTTCCTACGCAGCTCTCCAACCATGCATGTGTAGCTACATACTTCTGGAGACATATGTTGGCCTGACAACAAGAAATAAATATATAAAAACTCAAATAAAACCTCTCTGAAAAATGGAAACAAAAAATAAATAAAATAAAAAAAATAAATAAAAATAAATAAATTAATTAAAAAAAAAATTAATTAATTAGAAAAAAAACAAATAAAAAAATAAATAAATCAGCAAATGAAACTACTAAAAAAAAATAAATAAATTAAAAAAAAAAAATAAAAATAAAAGGAAAATCGACGAGTCAAAAAATGTAAGAAAAACTATACGGAAATTCAAAACTAGTATATCGTAAAACTAGTAACCGGTAGTGACGCGCTCCAGTGACTGTTGGGTGACCTTGCAAATAACATCTGTTCAAAGTAACAATGAAGGTGTCTGTGCTTCCATAGACATCCGATCCTGGCATCAGTCATTAGTATTGTATAGCAAATGACTGTCTGACCGCTTATGTAACACAACCCCACAACACACATACTGTACAAACATTCAGAAGTCCACACACACACTGTACATCAGCTCACCTTACCCACCAGATGACCCTGAGCACACCACTGTCAACTTTTATGCATCTACTTTTTGAGCACTTTGACAGAGTAGCCTGCGTATGAATGCATAAATAATGCTCACTGTGTTTGTATGCCCGTGCGACAGAATTCTCATCAGCTTGGTGGTCACACGGTTAATGAAGCGTTCCCTTTCCTTCTCTCCGATTATGCATCTAATCTCATGCCTGATTCACAAGAAGGCGCTCCTCCAGTTAACTGATCAGTTGGATCGCTTTACCACTGCACTTAGAAACGCAGCAAGCAAATACGAGATTGGATAACACCCCGCCTATCTGATAGCGATACGCACAAAGTTTGCAATCGCAGTCCAAAGGCTTCATCATAATCACGTCGGTGTGAGGTGGCTAAAGTTAAATTGAATGTACAGTGAACCCACGCTCCTCTAGCAATGTACGGTTAACTGACTGGAATACGGCCAAGAGATATGGAGCCCTTAACACAGGAAGTGCGGAAATAGCACCGACTCCAAGGGTCTCATGCAAGAACCACTCGTATGAACTGGTACGTGCTCGTAAGAGAACTTGTCGCCTTCACCAATGTTCTTCTTAGGTGGTCCGGGCCTGTCAGAAGCGTCTTATACAGAGAACCTACAGTATTATATTCTTCATTTATCTCCGACTGTCACATTTCCTTGCCTGCCTCCCATCTCAGTTATGGGCCGCTTTGCTTCAAGGGTCCCTTTTCACTGTGTGATTTTGGGTTGCCCGAGACAAAATTTGACAACCGTGAGAGAAACGTGGTAATATCTTTGGACTGTGAGACACATCCATGCACCGGTGGCCAATTTGGAGCTTTGGTGACCAATAACAGCTTGCAGCTAAATTTAGGACAAAAACCCCAGCGACGCGCCTGCTGCCATGACCCAGGTCTACAAACCCATTGGAATAAAATATTAATATACACAGAAACTGGCAGGCACGGTATTTTATAAGCACCATTATTACAGAGATGTGGAGGCGCAGGTGTACAGTTAGTTAGGTTTCCGTCTGCTGATTTCTGACTGCAAGACTTCAAGTATTTGGGTAAAAGGGTTGGACGCTATAGATTTAGTTTTAATTTCATCTGGGTATACGTATATGACGGTATTTGTGTAAAGAAAAAAAAAAAGAGCTCAACAAAACTCGAAGGAGCGGCTTGTCCGTACAATGAGAAAAGCTAGTCCACCTTAAATGTCAGTCCACCTTAAGTGAGCCGAGATTGTCGCTAACTTCGGGGCTAACTCCCTTCACTTTAATTGGCAGGTGGCACGCGAGACACGGGAACCGGACTTCATCTTGAGGAGTTGTAGCATTTATTCACCAACAAATTAAATGTACACACGACTGACTGCTAACTTCACGCACGCAAAAATGTGTTGGAATTAAATATTATAGCCAAACTAAGTTGACCTCAACTCATCACGACCCGGAAATTTCAACCCCCATTCCACTCGGATTGTCTTGCACATGTTAAGGACAAGTCCAGAAAAGCTAAATCAAGAAAGGCAACAGGGGCGGTGGCGGTCAGACTTGCTGCTTGTTAAAAAGAAAGTATTATGATAACAGCAAAGGCCCGCGCTGCCGGACAGAGCGACACAATGAAAGAGCCGGAGCTGCAGCTGAAAACAATGCCGGCTTCTAACAGTCCGGCTGTGGCCATTAATGCACCATTGAGAGCAGCGGAGAGAACAATGCTGCTGTGTGACCGTCTTAATGATGCTGTAATGCTATCAGATTGACTGGAGACTTAGCGCTTGCACCACTCTGCTTTGCAACAAGGTGAGCTTTAAGGCATTAGGATACTGCCGGGGATCGGCTAGGTGCTGGTGGGCTGAAGGGGATAAGTTGGGAATTTCGACAAGAGAAAGGGCTGAGGAAATGCACAGTCATGGCAAACTGCAAGGCTCTAGTTGGAACACTGATTCTACGCTAACACAGGGAATATTTTCTACAAATAAAAAAATTCACCTTTTTCTTCGGGGGAGCGGAAGGAAATTGTGCGAGGGAAGAAAGAAAAAATGCATTTAAACCTGTTCCAAAAAAATATGTAAAGACAAAGAGGTGTGGGGAGGAGGGCTAAGATAGTGAGCACCTGAACACTCAGAAGATTGTAGCAGGAGGAGGGAGAGAACCCCCTTTTCGTCTCCCATCTCCCCCCCTTAACCGTCCACCCACACTTCCCCTTTTTTCGCTCCATCAGCGATGCTGGCTGGGGCCGACAGAGAGACAATAAGAGCGAGGGAGGTGTGCTGCATTTATTCGACAGCGAGAGATGTGGGGTACAACGGACAGTTAGAGGCAGAAGGAGAGAGAGCGAGAGAGAGAGAGAGAGAGCGAGAGAGAGAGAGAGGGGGGGGGGGGGGGGGGCTAGTGCACTAGGCTGCTGTTGTTTGCTATGAAAAGGAGCCTTGTTGGAGGGATTCTAGTCTGTCTGCTAGGAAGCCAGAGAGGAAGCGAAACAGAGGGAGAAGAGAGACAGAAGCGGAGGAGGAAGGACAGAGTGTTGTAAGAATTTAAGGGAGAAGTGAGAGACAGAAAAGCTCAAAGACCTGATTGAGATATTGGAAATGTGGAAGAAAGGGGAATTACCATTTCTCACTTTGCAGGATTCATTTATGCAAATAACACAGTCAGCAGTAGCAGAGAGTGGAAGACAGAGAAGACAGTAAAGACAATAATCAAAGGCTAAATCCACTGAATCTACAACTCTCAGGAGACTCCACTGACACATTAGAGCCGTCCCCTCCCCTTTTTCATTCTGATGAAGGCAACGCCATACTCATCTCTCCAAAAAGGTATTAACTGACGTTCCTTCACTACCTCCCACCTTCATCAGTTTCCTCCCTTCCCTTGTGAGCCAGTCATGGCTGCCGGTCTGAAAAAGCAGATGTGAGAAGACAGGTTTCTCCTAAAAAAAAGCCTGAAGCCTTCACACATTTTTATTTATTTATTTTTCTCAGCCTGCCAAAATGACAAGGCATAATGTGTCAGTATTTTTGCCTTTTCCAATGTGAATACAGCATGATTGCTTTTGTGTTTTGGAAGAGTTTACTGGGTTGCATTTGTTTGAATGCCACACTCTCTCACACACACTCTCCTGCCTTTTTTTCATTGCATCACACTGTTGTTGGATGTTTCATTTATGAATTCGCTTTCTGTTCCTCTTACCAGACGGGATTGGCGTTGACCACATCGTCGAACCACAGGATGTACAGACAGAACAACCCCACAATCAGAGCGTGCACAGTCGACACCAACCTGGGAGTGGACAAACAAAGAGGATAACAAATATTTAAACACGATGACAAACCGGTAGGAGTTTACAGTCAGGAATTGGAACTAATGGGTTATCATTAAACAAACAATATGTCATTCTTCGCCACTAGGGAACTCTCAATCAAAACGATCACAGAAGCTGGAGTTTGGTGGAGTCGTGATTGCAGTCGGCGTCTCCCGGTTAGGGTCCTTCATCGTTCAGGTTTTTACCCGCAGAGGTTTCCTCCTCTCCAAAACACACAGACCCGGTGATTAAAACCGCAGTTCTCAACGTCAGATTCCGACGTCCGATGAAATCCTTGATCCGTTCAAAATAAATAGTTACCACCAAGTTCCAAAGTGCATCGTAAAAATGTGGGTTAAAAAAGTCAATTTATGACACACTCAAAAAAGGGGTTACATCGCTTTTTACAGGCGACCACGTAAAACACAACCGAACAAAATATATTAAAAAAAAATAAGTCTAGTCGTTTTTAGACATTTTAAATCCGAACTGTTGCATATTATACCTTTTAAATTGTGTGTGTGTGTGTGTGTGTTTAAGTCTCTGCTATCTTGTTAATTGTGCTTGCATACAGTATGTAATTGATTACATTTATGTTAACCCCTGTGTCTAGATGACTGACTTTAGAAAAAAAAAAAAAAAAGTTTTTATCAGGCCTGATAAAGTATCACCCCGACCTTTGGAGTGGTTATCTGGGCCACTGAAGAGATACTTCAGGAGGTCCAGTGGCCCCTATCTCTCCTCTGCCAGAATCACAGTTCCTCCACTGTCACCACGCAGCCTCTGGGGTGGAGAAACCCCTGCCCACGGGCCGCAGCTGCTGGCCTGAGCCCCCTTGGCCAAGACTGGCTCTACGGATCGGCTCCTGTATGACTGGACGTGTCCATTATTACCGCTGATTCAGAGTGAAGTGTCTAAAAATGGAACAGCCCTGAAGGAACTTGGCTAAAGGAAGTTGGAAAAACCGAGTGTCAACATAGCCGTCTGTGTAGGTTATGTTACGAATCGCGCACACACCCTCTGGTTCTCGTGTTTGCGTTGGGAAGTTTCTAATTATATATTTGTAAAAACCAAAACGATTGCACGATTGAAAAGAAGAGCGCAGACATGAGAGAAAGGGAAACAACAAAGAAATCAAGCATTTGAACAACAGTGTTCTGGATTACGCAGCTGTGTTCAATACAAGACAGTCGACCCTGCTCTTCTTTGGAAATCTTTCTCCCTCCTCTCCTTGCACTTAAGTCATGGTTACATAAACATCGCACAAACACACTCAGAGCTGGCTGTTATGCAACAGTAGGCCACTCTGAAGTGAAACATCAGTGCCTGGCCTTTGACTTGATTTGAACTATTCATTTGGCAATACACCCTGTACTTTCAAATAAGGACCAAAAGGCTAATATAAACTATAGTTGTATGAATGAATGCTTATCCGCGAGTAATGGCAGATGGCAAAAGAGACAGACGAAAAAGGAAGGAGAGGGAAAGAAACCCCCTAAAAAAAAACAGCCCATAACTAAAGGGTCTGTGAAAGATGTTATGCAACTACGAGTTATTGCCCTCTGAACTTCACCCTGAGGTTTCAGCTTGAAACTTAAAAACGTCTTTGTGCTCCACCAGCCATTCACAGCACAGCTGTAGGTGTGTGGAAAGATGAGGAGTTGGCCCGAGGCACATTAGAGAACAGAGCTGCACACAGGTCAACACAGGTCAGTTCTGTCAGGGTGCCAAGACATCGCAGGCTTATGCAACAATACTATTCGAGGGAGGGGTGTGAGAAATGTGAATCTGCGCGTGTCAAAAAGTCAAGTGTAATTTCACTCAAGTCTGCCCCATCGAATATCCCAAGACGAGAAAATTGCAAGAAAAAGTACTTCCTTGTATATTTTCAGAGATTGTAAGAACTGCAAGAGTGCACAGAGCATCTTCATAATCAACATTACGGTCACAACTGTTAAAACTACTATAGCCAAAACATGCCAACACATACAATATGTTAGGTCTGTTCCCACATGGCAAAGTTTAACAGATGGGCGGCACCCCTGCAGCAGTCAGGAGTTTAAAAAAAAGGTTTCAGTGGAATAGAATTAAACTGCTGTTAATGTTTTTTTTGAACATCACAATAAACCATAGAAAGGGGGAGATGATACTTTTGTGAAATGTTGTTTTATACTTTGGGAAATTGTGCTTATTTGCGTCCTTGCCGAGAGTTAGATGGTATGATTAATGCTGCTCTTGTGTCTGTATACTAAACATGAAGCTGGAGCTCGTAGTTTAGCAAGAGGGCACAGCTACCCTGCCTTTGTCAGAAAGTGAACTTTAGAGGTGCTGGAAAGTGGATTTTGTTATCTTTAGACAGAGCCATGCTCGCCGTTTTCCTGTTTCCTGTCTTTATGGTAAGATAATCTAACCAGCTGCTGGCGGTAGCGTCATATTAAATAAACAGACAGGTCAATCTTCTTATCTAACGCTCGACAAGAAAGCAAATAAACGGATTTCTCAAAATGTCAAACTATTCCTTAGGTACATGAATGTTACATTTTCCCTTCCAGTTTCCATGATTGCATGTGAAAGTGAAGCCAATATTCATAGTTATGGTGTGAAATTGATTTAGCAAGAAAAAGTGTACTCGAAATGACAAAGTAGATCTTTAAAAAAAAAAAAAAAAAGGTGGTGAGGGACGCCATCTTTAAAAAAAGAAAATCATGCATAAAAACATGATAACCTTTCATAGAGAGCTGTGGTGGAAGGTATGTTATTAGGTTCAGAACTGGCAAACTGCCAATACAGCATTTAACAAAAACAAATGAAACAATCAGAAAATAAAAAGCTTTGGTTCCAAGGTGCAACTGCCAGAGCTTTCACATGTTGGATTAATATTAGATTAATATTAGAAAAAAAAAAGTTGTGGGTTTCTGTGACACACCTGGAGTTCCACTCCGTGAGCTTGGTGGCGGGCAGCCGTCCATAGCCCGGTGTGATGATGGAGGAGAAACGAGGGCTGGCCACTGAGAAGAGAAGCTGGAAACCCACGAAGCTGCCAGCGACCACGGTCAACTCTCTCGTCTCCATCACTCACCTAAAAACACAACAGAGGAGGAGACAGGAAGGGAGAGGTGGGTGGGGGGGCAGGATACGGAGAGGGTGATACACATGGACAGGTTCAATCGATGACTGTCAGTCATCCTGGGCAGCGCCACAAGAGAAACGGAGGTGGCGGTGAGAGGGTGAAGCGGACACCCTGTGTGGTTCATCCAGTCCACAAAGAAAAGACGAAAAGGGAAGAGACAGGAGGGAGAAAAAATTTAAGCCCAAGACATGGGCTGTCTAATGCAAGTGACATGAGCGCTTTAGACAAGCAGGACAGTTCATAGAGAGGGAGGAGAAAATGAAAGGCACTACAGTTAAGGGCAACAGAGGGAAAAATACAGTGGCAAGAAAGACAAAAAACAAAAGGTTATTGGGGGTTGTGAATACAGTGCGTCGCACAGCATTTAGATTGGGAATAAAAGGTCCCTATTTATATGCATATTTTGCAACAGGATTACAGCGAGTTGTCCCTGAGAAGAAAACAAAGGCTGAGTGAGGAAAGAAAAGAGGATTTGTCCAGATGGAGCCAAAGTGGAAGACTGTGTAACAAGTTTTTTGGCTGGATTTGACTATTTTGACCTTATTTAGGTTCAAATCATCTGTTTACTAGACTATTTGTATTTTACAGATTTCAGTATTAGACAAGAAAAGCAATACAAATTTAAACTAATGAGAAAAAGACACAGGCCCTGGGTGTAGCTGGCTGTAAACACATGCACATGGTACACACAAACTGAAGAGATCTGTTTACTCTCACTCAGGTCAACAAACTACAAGCCTGTCTTTTCAAATCACAGGAAAAGCAGTGGAGTGAAATGGAACCATTAAAAGCAGCAAAAGCAGTTTGTTCAAATAGTCTTTTTCAGGCTTAGTTAAATGACAAAAAAAAGGGGAGAAACTTAATCTTTTAATGCACAAAGTCGTTTTGGCATTTGTTGTAGATTGGCGTAACCTCTTCGACTGGAATCTTACTGGTTTTCTCAAGATGCTAACGTTAAAGAGCAAGAAATTCAGACTGTTCTAAGCCGCCGGATGTCTCGGGGTCGGGCTGAAGCATCCACGACTCGCTTGCCTCATTTCCAAGATAAACAAAATTGTACAAAAGTACAGTGGTCCGAGCAAATTGTAGCCCTCAACTTGGACTGAAGGACTAGAAATATCCTGACGTCGCAAGCAGTTTGCGAAAGTTCCTCATTTCTGTCCTTTATTTAGCTGCAGGCAAAAATCATCATCCGGCTTTGTTTCTCAGCTTCCACCATCTCACCTACTTATAGATGCAATTACAGCAAAATTGACCATAAACATCAACAAGATAGGACATACTGGACACCAAAGTGCATCCTCACCATGACCTCTCATTCCTTCTTTAGGAACATAAGCCGTTACAACATACTGTGCCTACGCTGGTCTGGACTATGGCCTGAGAAATGCAATGACATTCTGATTGAACCACAGAAAGTATGCAAGCCATTTAAAACCACTTATTCCAGGGGGAGCTGGTGATTAAGATTGTGCAAGCAAGGTAAAGATTACTACCGACTGCCAAGACACCAAGGTAGAAACTTAATATAATGTAGCCACAGATTCTGTGAAGGCTTTCTCTTTGCAAAGCAACTCGCGTCATTTAGCTTCTGGAAAGCACATGACACTTCAGGCATGCAGCCTACATTAAGTTCTATTTTTACCCTAAAAATGTCCAATGTCATGCATGCAGACTGTTCTGTAAGATACAGGGAAACAACACTGTTGAAGTAAACAAAGCATCCCAAGACAAAACGAAACCCATCGTTTTAAACACTGCCATGAAGAACACAGCTTCCCTCAGAGTCAATCTTCAAAGCCGTTTTCCATTTCTGCTTCAGAAACCTTGGCATAAGTAAACCTCAGAAAGGATCAAAAGAGATGGGACGCCTGATAACTTAGGTAAAAACACAGGTTTCCCCACAAATCAAAGCCACTGCGAGACGTGCTACTCCTACTTCATCATGCACACTGGCATGATCAACCATGCTTTCCAATGCTCTCCCATTATCAACAAGGAAGCTGAGGCGTGCAGTCCTTCCTGGAGGAGCCACCCCACTCTGAGAACACCTCTTACAGTCCCCAGCAGCAGCTCTGCACGTTACTGGGCCACAGTGATCATAATGCAGCATGTGCCTGAATAATTCATTGGCATTCTTTACCTGGCTGGTTCACACTGCCCCATGGGAAGAGGCAGCATGCAGAACCTCCTCACTGCGGTTGACAGCCCGGACAGGGAGCGGTGCTCTGCCGTCCACGTTTGACCTTGTCCCGCCGGACTATCCTGCTGCCGTCAGCAAACTATGACCCCGTGACATATCGACCAAACATAAATAATAGCGGTTCAATTTCCCCCGTTCCTTTGGAAACCTAAACCGGCCTCAGTCTACCGCATTGCTACATCAAGACCAGTGGGTTTGCCTCGATCTGTAGCAGCACCGAGCCACAAAGCTCGCCCGGGCTGATCTCACCGGTCTCTGCAGGCGAGCTGGGTCATGACATGCATACTGATAAATAACTGGTTATTATTGCCGGTAAATCGGACAGACGTGGTCTCGGTTAGCACACGATAAGTAAACGCTGCCCTCGGGAGAATCGTGCAGCACAGTAGCAACTGGCGTGTGCAGTTCAAAGTGAAGAGGTAAACTGGGAAACCGGGAACCCCTCCTCGATAGAGCCGTTATCGTTCTGCTTTGTCGTAGGTGACAAGACAGCGAGCCTCGTACAAATGCAGGCCACAGTATCAATAGGAAGCACAGCTTTAACAATACAAGCCACAATATAAGCAACCGCTCGCATTTCAGGGGAAAGTTGTTCCTAAAACGGCAACGTTACGTATGTTGTTGCTGCGGCGGCGGCTGCGGTGCCTCGATTCGTGCGGTAAAAAAAAAAATATATATATATTTAAACGGTGTAAGACAGACACAACACCGACTGATATTTGAGGAGGTGGAAGCAGTAGGGAGAGCTCGGTTACCTGCTGTCCGTCGCATAGGTCTGTGTCGGCGGATAAGCTCCCGTTTCGCCGCCGTCTTCTCCACTTTCTTACAACTTGACGTTAGCTAGCAAGTCGGCTAAACCGATACAGCCCGCGGGCTCCGGCTGTGCGACCCCTGGAAGGAAAGAGAACAAAAGCCCGCTCTGCTACGCGAACAAAGCCGTGTGCGAGCCACCATTACAGCCCGGGGAAAGCGGCTTTTCTCCCAGCCTTATTTCTTTACAGGGCTATGAGTCGGATATAAAAGTTTGTACTCGTTTTATTTTGGCGTTCTCAGTTAGGACCAACCGGTGACGTCGACACGTACCCACCCCTCGTGCACACGCCCCCCCCCCCCCCGTGCACACCCCCCCCCCCCCCCCCCTACCCCCCGACAAAGGCTACACCCACAAGGAACAAAGGCCATAATGCAATATTGATGATATTAACAATTAACATGCAGCAACATAGATGGTGGATAATTAAAGGACCATACTAATGGTTTTGCTGCTGTAGCCAATTTACTACAAACCTCTATTCAAGGTTATAGCTCATCGTTCTGCAAACCACACTGCTTTTTTTTAAACTTCGATTGGGCTTTCTACAGCTACAGGCATAAGTGGTTTCCATTTATATCCATTTAAATATTTTCATATTCATACAGGCGAATTTGTGACTATTGCAACAAATTCCCTGAGGGGATTTGAGTTGCCTCTGATAAATATTTTACGCGGCGTATATGTCGAGGGCCTTTTTTTTTTTTTTTGTAATTAGGCCTAAGGTCCAAGTAATAACCCTAGACCATGTACCAGAAGAAAAAAAAACAACGTTTGATGCTTTTTCGTTGTGTGATACTTACGTTCCGTGTGAAAGTATTCAGGACAAAAACATCAGTTCCAAAAAATATGTCGACGTGCGAATAAACGGGCACGAGAAGAAAAAAAAAACAGCCTCCGTGTACTTGACAATTCCACTGGTATATGGTCCTTTAAACAACCGTGAAAGTCCTGCTGCACACAGGATGAGCACACACAGTCATAAAGATTTATAGCATGTTGACGAGGTTATTATCTTTTGTCTTGGCTTGAAAGGCAAATTTGGATGCAATTGGATGTGGTATGTAACCGCATATTACGCAGACTACAGGGAAACACATTGAGTCGCCAATAGACTTTACAATGTATGAACCAAATGGGCACGCCTGGAGGACAAATGATTTCAAGAGTAACCCCACACAGTGAGGTTACTGTACAAACTCGACATGCTGGTCAATCCTGCTAATAAGTCCTTTTGATTTTGGAGGGGGATGTTTTCAGTCGTGTCTGATCTCTTTGTTCTTTCAATCTACAGAGTGATATGTAGAGTCAAGGTTGTCTGTCTGGTTTCACCACATGTTCTCAGGGAAGGAGGAACATTTTCTTTCTCATGCTCACATACGGGTCTGTGTAGAAAAAAAGAAATCGCTAGTTTTCTTTTCCTCACATTTTGTGTTTAGTGGGTAGCCTTGGGCTTACGCTGTGTGTCATTAAGAGCTCAGCAGACCCTTTGTGCAAGGTTAAAATAGATACAATGACTTACATTTGAAATAGTTAGTCAGAAAGGTATTGGCTTTTCTTGAATTGAAAATGAATCACTCTGTCGGGTTCATTCTAACAAAGGGAGTGAAAAGTGGATCGTACCCTCTATTAAAGTGGTGAGCGAGTTAAAAACAAGTGCGGAGATAGAGACATTTTGAAAGATGGAGTGCACGTCGACCGAGAGAGTGTTAGAGACGGATATATGAAGCTAGCAACGCTCACTTAGTGTACAGCCAGATGCAACCTCGGAAATGAACATGCTGCAGGAGACATCCGAGGCATTACGGGTCGATTACAACCAGAAAGCACAATTAAAATGAGATTGTGAGATACATTCCGATACACATTTAGAGAAGAGAATTCGATTTTAATGTGAACTTTCAAATTTGTATAATATTTCCTCTCAAGTCGAGCAGAGAAGAAATAAAAAGGGCTTTGTGATTGACTGAGTGTGTGTGAGAAAGCACGCAGAGATGGGTAAATGGTGTTTGTGTCGATTTGAAAGAGTGTGTAGAGACAGGATGATTCTAATCCTTTCGTCTAACAATGAAGAGCCTCGCAGATTTACTAAACATCCACTGCTAATTAGAGCAGATCAGATGACAATCATAGGAGCGTCAGTGAAATAAAGACGTATATGACAGGAGCAAGCACACAAGCCGGGGTGCATGTGCTGTTACTTGGATCTGCACTGAATTGAAAAGTCTCTGGAAAAATATGTTTTTTGGAATTTAGGTGAACTGGCACTTTAAAATGCACGTTAAAGGAATAGTTTGACACTTTGGGAAACATGCTTATTCACTTTCTTGACGAAAGTCGGATGGGAAGATCGATGCCACTCTCATATTATGTGAAGTTGGAGCCAAAAGACCGTTAGCTTAGCATCACGAAAAGTCCGGAAACAAGGGGAAACAGCTAGCCTGGCTCTGTCCAAAAGTTAAAAAAAATCTAAATACCAGCACCTCTGAAGATCACTAAGTAATAGTTCATGTCATGTTTAATCTGTACAAAACCCAAAGTGTAAAAAGGACATGTGGTTTAATTGTTTCACACACACACACACACACACACACACACACACACACACACACACAGGGCATTTCTGGCCGGGCATAGCAACTTCCTAGAGTTCTGTTGTCACCGTGAGATTGCCGGGCAACTGGCGGAGAGCTTTTTGTACGGTTTACTTTAAACAAACAACATAAGCAGAGTCTGGCTAGCTGTTTGCTTTGTGTGATGCTAAGCTAACTGTCTTTTGGCTCCAACTTCCCACGATATGACAGTGGTATCAATCTTCCCATACAACTTCCCGAAAGCAAGTGAATAAACATACTTCCCAAAGTGTCAAACTATTCCTTTAACAGGCATTTAAATAATTCCTAGTTCGGGACTGGTTACTTCCTGGAGTCTTCGCTGCAGTTTGCCAAGAAATAGTCCAGCACACAACCCCTTAAGATGTCAATGTCAATATTACACTAAGGTTTTTATACGGATTAAACAACGGAGATGCAACTTGTTATAATAAAGGAGCTTTAGACCTTTGAACAGAGCCAGGTTAGCTGTTTTATGCTAAGCTAACTAGCTTTCTATTTAATACAAATATTTAATGGAGAGACACGAGACTAGTATCCTGACGGTGGAATTGATCTTCTCATCTGAAGCTGCCTTCATACGATCAGTGGTAAAACCGCTCTGTCCTGCTGCAGATGGCGGAGTAGCGAGGCAGAAGCTCTGTCCTTCGCACATCGCTCGTTCAAATTAAATATTTAAACTTTGACCTTGATTGCCGCTGATCATTCAGTCAGCTTGACTCTTGGCAATGTAAGCAAATAAACTTATTGCACAAAATGTCAAACTATTCCTTAGTTCATCACGTTGAATGATTTCCATTACGTTACTGTTTGTGGAAGTGAAGAAAATATTCTCAGTTTTGGTGTGAAACTGACTCACGACTGGGTGCATGATGGAGAAATGTAGAAATGGATATGATTTAAAATTCTTCACTGCACTTTGATACGCAGGTGCAAAATGACAAAATGACAATTGACAAACAAAACCATAAAGTCTCTTTATTGAACTCAATAAAATCTCTGAGAAGTTTTCAAGAACCTTTGTTACCCGATTGATTTAATTAATTTAGTCAGACTCGCTAAACAAATCCTTAATTTACATTTTCAAGCATGAAGATTTCTTGTCCCCTATGACTTGCTGTAATTAACCTGTAATGATGATAATGAGAACAACAACGACACTGCTTATTATATTAGCAAAGTAATTTAATACAGCAGGCTACTTAATCTCACTGCAGGCCAGAGGGCTGCTCTCATCAAGGTGTAAGTTAGGACGAAGGGCAGGACACAGCATGGCAGTGTAGAGATCTGCAGGCCTGCTGAGTCTTTGGGTCAGTGCCATCCCTGTTGGTTCTGTTTAAACGAAGCATAAAGTATGTGAAGTGGATTTTTTTATTTTTTTTCAACCTTGAGGGCATTCGCTGGAAGGAGAAAGGTGGTTGGCTTGTAGCCCAGGACAAAGAGGTAATTGGTTTAAGACCTGCAGTGGACGCCCATATGCTGAGCAGAGAGGTACAGTATATATATACAGTATATATATATATATATATATATATCCCTGGTAGCCCTGCAGTGGACGCCCATATGCTGAGCAGAGAGGTACAGTATATATATACAGTATATATATATATATATATATATATCCCTGGTAGCCCTGCAGTGGAC
>CALSBV010000306.1:1368440-1382656 GCA_943590825.1 Bovichtus diacanthus
AGAGGAAAGAGCAAATAATATTAAAACTTCCAAATCCCACTGGACCCCTCTCCTGCAAGGCTGAATTTTTAACATTTAGCTTGATGCCACATTACGTAATATGGTACCAATGTACAGCAGTTAGACTCGAGGTAGCAGAGCAGCCTATGCCAGGTCCCAGTATGTGTGTGGGGGTGTGTGTGGAGGCGTCAGAAAGGGAGGAGGAGGGGGGGGGGGGAGGTGCCATAAGTTTGTGCAGTGCCAATCTATTCTCCACCCACACGACTAAACTAACTGTAAAAACTAACAACGTGCAGAAGAAAAGCTATTCACGGGTAAACAAAGCGTGCAGATACGCAGAGGCACACACACACATTCACCTCTCATTTTTTATTTTTTTTTTACTAAGACTGGCAACTATTGTCAGTATGATTTAACCCCACTTGTCCTCCATCCCGGGAAGTTTGACGAGCGCCATCAGACAAGAAGAGCTGGTCCTCCTTTCTTTTTCTTTTTTTTTTGACATGTGAACAGCTGGGGCCTTCTGTGTTATGACTCCCGCTGCCGCATCTGGTGTGTGTGTGTGTGTGTGTGTGTGTGTGTGTGGTTTACGGGGTGTGTGTTTGACGAATTCTGCCACATCTGGGAGGCAGTCCAGCTGTCCCGCTCCTCACACGTCTGGACAGCGTCCTGCAGACACTTAGCTGTCACTCCGGGTTACCTGGAGCCCACCTCACTGTTCGAGGCGAGACACTGGCGACATCCTCCACACTGCCACATCTGCCCTGCGTGTGTGTGTGTGTGTGTATGTGTGAGACTGGCTATGCTTATCAGAGCGTGTGTGCATGCGTGCCTGTGTGCGATCTGCGTGTGTTAGTGCTCGTGTGCGTGTGACACTGGGTACATGTATGTCCTCAGGGCTGAGGCTCCAGTCTTCACACCTCTCAGTTAGAAAAACACCCAGAAACACACACCGGGCACAGTAGCCACGCAGTGTATATGGGTCAAAGACTTCAGAGGCAAGATTTTCAAGCTTGCTTTTCCCAAAAAAAAAAAAAAAAAATGCAAACATATATAAAGGAAATGACATTCAAGACCAACTAATTAAAAGATGTCCGATAACAGTGTTTATTTTTAAACACGCGGCAGCACAAATGGCTTAGAAACACATCATTTTAGAGATAGTTGGTGTTGCATTTGAACTCCTCCCAATGATACACTCCCCTGAATTTGACCCCCTCCCCCCTCCTCCTCCTCCTCCCAACGGCACAATTCTGCATCTCCTTGTTCCAGTACACCACCAAACGTATTTCACACTAAGTGAAAGATTTGAAATTAATTAGTTGAAGTTAACAGCCCAATGAAATTTGCGATAAATAAGGAGGTAAATATAAGAGGGGGGGGGGGGACTAATAAATATATGGTGCTGTATTTGCTCGTTTAACTTACGGACTGTATGAACTGTATTTTGTGCTGAAGGAGGATAGTGTCACTATTTCTTTGGAAAGCAAGGGGAAGGTGTTTTCCTCAAACCAAATGTATGTTTCATTTCCTTCTTCCCTTGTGCCACGAGTCACGAAGGTGCAGTAGAGTAACTGTTGTGAAGAGTTTGGAGCTTTGTTGCAATTGTTCTCTTTGTCAGAAGGTTCAAAGAAAATATGAAGATGGTGCAGAGAGCCATGCTTTTTTTTTTTTTTTTTTTTACAACGTGGAACATAAGGTTCGGCCCGGCTCCACTAATGTATACGGTCCCTTCGTTTGATGAGAAAAACCTCAGTGACACTCGCTATAAACATTTATTTTTCAAAAGGTAGCTGCAACAGTTACAAACAAACAACATGACACAAATAAGACCAAATAGAAGAAAAAGAAAATCTGAATTACAAACACGGCGAAAGTACATTTGCCAGTAAGAAGCCCATAAAAGATCACATCTTTATATTGGATGTATAAATGAGACACGTGTGAATCAGTCAAACGCAGAATTGTTTCATTAAAAAGATGTGACTAATAGAGAGCAGAGCTGACACCGTTTGTCGATTAATTATAAACTTAATAATGGACTTTTATTTGTAGAGCAACTTTCATACAAGAAATGCAGCACAAAGAAAATAGACATAGAACGAACATAAAAACAGGGAAAGAATGCCACAGTTTATGGAAAATAAAACACACGTAGATAGCAATTTAAACAAGGTACAAATAAGATGAACTAGAATACATAGAAGGCTTAAATAAGAAAATGAAACGTTCTGAATAATAACAGTATTTGCAGCACGCACAGTAAACGCAGCATCAAAAGGTCTCCATCCATTCTCCTGTGCTCTCTGCTTCACTTCTCAAAAACTCAGATTAATCAACAGGAAATGTATTTATCATTCAAATGATTATTTTTTTTTAGAACTTCACTGATTGCAGCATAGTTTTGCTCGTGCTCTTAGTCTTCTGTCATATTGAACTAAATATCTTTGGGCTTTGGACAGTTGGTCGGACAGATGGCCTTTTTCACAATTCTTCGGACATTTCTTGTGGCAAAGAAAAGCAAAACATTAAGAAAACACTCACACACACACACACACACACACACATTCAATACTTACGTTTGAATTGATGAGAGAAAATGAATTGTTATTTGCATCCCTAATGGAGATGTGCGGGAGCTCAGAGACTTTTTTTTTTTGGAGTCAAGAGGATTTCTATGATGACCAAATAGGGCTGGGCTGAGAAAATCTAAAATTACAATATTTAAAAAAAAATATACACCTCTATGGATATTGCAGGGTTGACAATTGGTGCTTTCACAAAATATTTACACAGTGAGAATTTTGATAAACGATCATCAGTAATGTGGACATAATGACTAAGTGAGAAAACGCAAATAACGATCTGCTAAGGTCAGAAAATGACATCACTTTACTGTAATGCAGCCTATAAAACCAGGAAAAGACTCAATCCATGACTACATCCAGTCTAATATCATGATATCCATATATTATACAAACTATTGCCCAGCCCACTGCCCAAACAAAAGACAGCACACTATAGCGCAGTGGTATACACATGTTAAACACTGAAATCTCTCATCTGCCCGCTCACCATTTGTTTGTGCCTGGATGTGTAAAAGGCAGCCTTGGAGTGAGACGTTGCTACTGTACTACACTATCCAGTACGTCTCTTTCTCTGTCCTTGTGAAGTGTTGCCAGCCCCGTACCTCCAGATCAGTGCAACATGCATCTCTTCCCCAAGCACTCCACCACTGAAGAATCTCCACTCTAATTAACTGAGATTACAGCAATTAGCAGACCATTAATCACACCCTTATTAGTTTAGCCAGGCAGAGAGAGGGGAAGAGTCAAGCAAAGGGATGGAAAGATGGAAATCGGACGGGAAAATCGAGCAGGAGGAACGACGGAGGATGAAGAGAGAGAGAGAGGTCCTCCTCTGATTTCACACTGCCTTCTGTTTCACATAGTGGAGCTTCAGGAGCCACACAATGCCTCGCTGATTAATACATGTCTGCACTGTGCAGCGTGTGTGCTTGTATTCTTACTTTAAGTGTGTGTGTGGTGTTGAGCAACACACACGTGCAGATTTGACGGATGCATGCGATAGAGGAAGTGTAGATTGAGCGCGTAACGCTAAAGACAAACGTGTGTAAATGTGTGTGTGTGTGTGTGTGGGCGGTGGCAGAGTGTGAATGCGGGTTGGCACGAGTGCGGATATGTTAAAGCATCGAGCGTGTGCGTCTGAATGCATGGTGTTACAGTATCAGTGAGAATGTGTGTGTGTGTGTGTGTGTGTGTGTGTGTGTGTGAGCCAGGAGGGGTGAGGTTGTGCGTGTTAAGGAAAGAGTGAGAGTGAAGCGGCTTCAGAGGCTACATTTCTAAATACGCTCTGATACCATCTTCTCTCTACTCTCCATCTCCCCCCCCGCCACCCCTCCTCCCCCCTCCTCCCCTCAATACGCCTCCCCTCGTCAGCAAGCGGGGTCAAATGTTATTCCCTCCTCGTTGTCACGGTTGCCAATCACCTCACATTCTGTAGCAACTGTTTCCAAGGCAACGGAGAGATCCGGTTGCCAGGCACCCAGAGCAATGCATGCGATTGTTACTTATTTATTTAATTCTATCTTTATCTATTTGTTCATTCTAAATGCGTCCGCGCCTGCGTTCGTTCACGTGCGTGCGGGGCTCCATGCGCCAGAAATACACACGTGTGCAAACACGCACACACACACACACACACACTCTTATCACTGCCCCTCTCACACTCCATCTCTGTCTCTCACATGCACACATACATGAACTCTTTTTTCCCCTTTTTGCAAACACACAAATGCATACACGCACACACACACACACACACACACACGCGCACACACACACGCACACACTGACTTATATGACCCTGCCGCTAACTAACTAACCCATCTGCATTTACCACAGGTGTGAAACGTGCGCATTGGATGACAAACAGTGATTATCATAGCAATAAGGATCCTAATCTGAGCCCCGCTCTCCTCCTGGCCTTCTGTTCCCTCCTCTCATCTGCCACGTCTCATAGGAGCTGCACAGTGATAAAGACAGGCCCTAATGAGAGGGCTCTTATTGCACTGTGATTTCCTCCCTCCGTCCCTCCATCCCCCTCCTCCCCCTCTTCTCTCCACATCCATCCTTCTATACCTGCAGCATCCTCTCTCTCCCTCTCCATCCATCTCTCCATCAGATCCCCTGCAGCCACTCCTGCACGCATCAGGCCTTTTGTTTGCAGGAATAAATGTTACAGGGTAATTGTAATGGGGTGACCCATCGAGGGGGAAATTACCGCTTTCACCGCATGGCAAAATCCAGAAAGACGCACTTCTTCATTTAGAGTCTATTGTCTTTGTTTGCTTCGGTGCTATGGTGATTACAGACAGAAGTATATACGGGGGACAGCTTGGATGGAGGAGGAGAAGGAGGACTGAGGAAGAGGATGGTGGGTCAGAGCGGAGGAGGAGAGGCTTCAGTTGACCAGGTTGATACTGACAGGGGTCGCTTTGATGTCAGCCCGCTCACAGATGTAACACGTCGGACTCGGCCATGTTTCGCTGCATTCCTGTTAAGTGGGGGTTCGCTATTGTAAAACACAATAGATTAATCACGTTTATCATTGTCAGCCCTGCGGAAGTGAAGAATGAAGAAATATTGGTGATTTGAGTGTCGGGCATGTAGGCAGTGTTGCTGATTATACAGTGCTGTAGATGTGGAGTGTAGGCAGTTCAATTGTGCATCACAATAACATCATCTGTGGAAACAGATGTTAGGAATACTTCCTACAGATCATTACTCATAAACTGTGTATTTGATATGTTTTTAGCCATGCTAGTGGAGTGGCTCTAGAAATAGCACTATTGCTTTGTTAGTTGATAAAACTGACATTTTGTATAGATATTCATAATCCCCAGAGGATGAATCCTACTAACTTTTGTCACCCCACAACCCCCCCGACTTTTCCTACAGCACCACCAACATGTTGACACGTTTATCTTTTATTGAAATAACAACTATTGTACTGATTTCTATGAAGTTCATTGTCCCCACAGGATGAACCCCAGAGATTTTGATGATCCCCAAACTTTTCATGTTGGGCAACAGTTGGTCAAAGTTTTCACTCATTCTGTAAAACATGTCAAGCTCTACTCAATGGATGCATACACTTTTGAATTGTACCGACATTTATGGTTCCCAGAGGTTGAATCCTACTGTCTTTGCTGATCCCCTGACTTTTTTTCTAGTGCCATCCTGAGAATGACATTTGGGGTTTTGAGTATCTTGAGAACTTGGGTTGCCATGAAATGTGGTATCAAGTGGCAACCTCCAGGTCTGAAAAGTGAAGCTAAAGCAGAAGTTCTTTCTCATTTCCAGTAGGGTTGCAAAAAGACGTCTGATTGTATAGACGTCTATGAGAAAATGCAATACTTCTCACTTGATTTAATACCTCGGTAAACATTTTCCTCATAGTTCATGGTCTTAATCGCTAGTTTAAAGTATTCTTCAATACAGCATGATGTTTATTTTTTAAATGATGGTCCCATATGGATTAAAATAGTCGATACAGGAGGGTGTGCTTTAAGGCGGGGCTGCCTTATGATTGTGATCGCCTACAAATGTCTTGTTCAGCGTTTGTTTGTACTTAGCTCCACTCTCTTGTGTCTTTTCTTGTTCCAAAAAGGCCAAAATATCAAACTTGAGTCTTTAAAACCGTGTTCCACATACCAATGGGCCGTGTTGGGGAAGATACTTTGAAAGCAAAGCTTTGAAAGCTACCAATTACTTCACACTGGAAGAAGTTGAATTACAGCAAAGTCGTCCTCGGGAGGAATCTAGTTTGGTAACTATATCTACTTAAAGTAGTTGAAACTGCTTTGTAAAAATATATATATATATATATATATATAGATGGCAATGTACATGTTATATGAAATTGAACAAAATATAAAACAAAAAAGTCACATGCCAGCAAAAAATGCCACTTAACTGAGTTTATTTAAAAAAGAGCCCAAACCCACCAATCTACCCAATCTACCATTAATTCCGACCACAATTTTTTTTTATTCACTCAATCCAGATTTAGAAAAATGGCAGCCCACAACACTATGCGATGGTCAATAGACGAAGTACAGACGATCCTCTGTTTGGTTGCCAATCAAAGGATCCAGCGAGAGAACACACTGTGTGTTTGTGTCACGTTGAAGATGATTTCATGAGCCATCGCTAGGCATCCTGCCTACGCTTTCCGCTATTCGCAGTGGAAAAATTAAATGGAGAAAAGTATCTGGTACCAAAAGCGAGCAGAGCCGAGCCGTACCATGCAGTGGAAATTAGGCATGAGTGCATTCTTACAGAGCTGCTAGCATGGCTTTTAAAAAAATATATTTTTATGTCTTGTCTTGATACCACATCGAACATTTTGGCTTTACATGTAGCTTAAAGTACAGAGAGTGGACACAATGTGTATACCTGTAGAGTACAATGCAATCTAATAATATTAATAAAGACTCATAAATGGTTGGGGCTGCAGCATATAATTGTTTTTAATTTCTTTTTTATTAATCTGCCAAATACCTAGGGTTATTTTTTTTCTATTAAAATGTGAGAGTAATAGTTGTCTAACACAAGGTCCCAGAGCGAAAGACGACATTTCCTTTTTTTTTTTTTTTTTTTTTTTAAATGTATTGTTTTACCAAAAACCAAAAAACAAATTCAGTTTAGTATCATAAGACAAAGACAATGGCACTTTTCCATTAAAAATCACTTAAGCAGTTAACTGTCAAAATTGTTGATGTACATTTTCCGTAGATAAGTCACATCGATTCGTCGTTTCAGCTCTATAAATGGGGTAATTCTTCATGCCAATGTTGTATCATAAAGTGAGGCGCTCGTGTTATTGTGTCAGCCCCCCTGTATATACTCTCAGTATTAATCAGATATCATGGAAAAACCAAACTAGTGAAGCAGGTAATCAGTGTAGGCAGGGAAATCAATTGGATCTTTAATTGCTGTGTGGAAGAAGAGACAGAAAAATTGTGTAGACACACATGCATGCACGCGCGCACACACACACACACACACACACACATGCACGGTCACAGAGAGACAGTGGCGCGGATGTGAGTGGAGTCTCTAGGGAGTGGCGTGGAGAATCCTCTTGGCTGGGAATTTCCAGGGTTTAGCCCACAGACACAGTTTCTGTCAAAGGCCCCTTTTACATGGATGAGCCCCAGCATCACATTCACTCACTGTGAAATAGAGGGATTTGAATAATCTTATTACACCCCATTACAATGACACTAATATGATCCAATGCCCTGCAAACTACACCGGAGAGGGGAAATTGACAATTTTGACCACCCCGCAAGGGTACCAGGGACGGGGCCCAGTAAATCGCAAAAATAACAAATTTTAATAAGGGAATAGTGTTTTTATTAGTGTACTTAACCAACATCCCAGCTATTAAAACAGTGATTGAATTTGTGATATGATCCAGACGTTACAAGACCTTTTACTTTAGTAAAAGACACACTGTAAAATACAAAGTAAAAGTCCTGCCTTAGAAATATACCTAGAGGGGACATATCGTACTCATTTTCAGGTTCTTACTTTGTATTTTGCAATTCTACGAGAGCATGCTTTAATGTTCAAGCAACAAATGATTTTCCCTCGTGCCGTCTGAATACACCTGTACCACGCTCTGTCTCTTTAATAAAGCTGTAGTCTGCTCTGATTGGTCAGTGTTTCCGCATCTCTCTGCCCCGTCAATGCAGTCTGGGAATGACTGTTCCGTACTGTAGCGGCACTTTCTATATAGTTGTACTAATATGTGCTAATATAGTTGTGAACTAAAGTCCTGTGACTCATTTAAAGGCAGAATCTTTTACGTTTCTCCGTGGATTGAGCGTGTTGATACTTTCCCAGTATTTATATAGCACCTAGAGCTGCTTTAAAAAAAAATCAATAAAAAACAATCTCACTTTTTACAATATGGGACCTAAAATCATTTAAAATAAGTACTTGTTATAAAGCAGAATAACCCCTTAAATAGTGTTGGATATTATATTGTATATTGTCTCTTGTGGGTTGATTATAAATGACTGATAAATGAATGTGTAAGAAGCATCGAAGCGTCGAAGTGGAGCTTCTTTTAATCATTTGTAAACAGTTGGGCAGTTTATTTGGAAAAACTGTCAATCTAACAAAGACATTTATGACCTAATTTTTGGTTAAATGTTGCGGGCAGCGGCACGGTGAGCTGAAACTTTCCCGCTCCGTAAAGCCAACGGGAGCTGAACATCCAGGCGACCAGTCTCTTTTTCATTTCACTGTTTTCACATCCTCATTTGACACATTATTATCATTCAAATACTCATTTACATCCGCTTTAGGCACTCGACTTGAGCAGGACATGTTTTGCCGTAGCACTGCATCGCGTTTTAGAAGCTCGTCGTACGACAAATCTGAATCCGCAAAGTAACTATAGCCGTCGGGTAAACGTGGTGAAGTAATATCTATCGTAAAGTTCATTATTGCCTCTGATATCTAGTTGAAATACTCGCGTAAAGTACCTCAAAATCGTACTTGAGTACAGCCCTGAGTTACTTTCCACCGCTGGCTCGAGACTGACAGCGTTTCCTCCCAGAGTGCCGTCTGCTCCTCGCAGCGAGTCTCATTGTCCCTCTCTCTGTTCGTCTGTCTCCTCCTCACGCCGCCCCTCCTCCTGTTAGCTCGGAGAACAGCTGAGAGTAGACTGAGATTTATCTCTGACTTTCTAAATGCGTTCCTGCCCGCGCCCCTACCTGCCTGCGAGCCCGTCTGCCCGCCAGCCAGTCTGGATATTAGATTTGCTCTTTGACTGTGACCTTATACACGGCGAGCCACAGGAGCTAGTGCGACTGCTGGACCTTCTGTCCTGTCGTGCAGAGTCGTGTCTTCCTGCCATCGGGGGCCCAGCCTCCACCCCCCCACCCCCTCCACCAACCACCACCACCACCCCCAACCAAACCCTCAACACAACCCCACCCATCCACCGTGTGCACTTATTGGATTCCCCTCTTCTGATAAGGGCATCTGTCAAGCGGATGAACAATCAGAGCTAAAAAGGTGTGTGATGCACGCTTGGAAGGATCTTACTTTCCTGCAGAGGCCAAGAGGATGCTGGGTGGAGGATGCTGGGTGGAGGAACGGGTCGAGTCTCAGGACCACAAGCAGGACTTGTAGGAGGAGGATTGCCATCGCCGCGGACGCTCTTCACATGAAGTTCGTGTCTGCAGGACGGCGTTACATTAACATCCAGTCGACGACGATGGCTTCCGCTCAGCTACGCGTATTCTCAAGCAATAACATCGACATCTGTATTATCAACCCAAGAATACCCGTGGTCGAGACGGGAGCAAACGGTCACGCCACCTCACTCCCTCCACCTTCTCTCCTCTCTCTCTCACTCTCGTCTCCCATCCCCCTCTTTTCTCTGTTCGACGCTATACAGCAGGAGAGAGCTGGAGGGAAGGGTGGGGATTTCATAAGCTGCTGAAAGTGTCCAGGTCCTGCAAGAAAAAAAAGAGACGGAACACAAGTGTTTCGGGACGGATTCGTCAAACAGTTGATGTGACGCGAATGATTATTTTTTATTATCGATTAATCTGCACATTCTTTTTTTTTTTTTTTTTCTTTACGTTAGTCAATTAATCTTCAGGAAAAAATGCCCACTGCAACTTCCCACAGCACAAGGTGACGTCTGAAAATGTCTCATTTTGTTTGAGCAAATAAAATAAACACAAATAGAAGTAGGGCTGCAACTAACAATTATTTTCAGAATGGATTACACTGAGGATTATTTTCTACTATTAATCCATCTATAAAATGTCCATCCCAGTTTGTGGATGTCTTCAAATGTCTTGTTTTGTCAGTCCAAAACTCAAAGATATTCACTTTAATATGATATAACACAGAGAAAAGCAGGAAAATCTCCATATTTGAGAGGCTGAAAAAAAAAAGCAATTTCTGACATTTTTGCACAAAAAAAATATCCCTTTGGTTGTGGAAATAGTTGGAAATTCATTTTTCTGTCGATAGAATAGATTTGTCGACTTACTGTTGCAGAGAAACAGAAGCAGCTAATGGAAGTAGAAAATGTTCTGCAATTGTTTTCACTATTTTTTCTTTTTTGGTTGGGAAAAGGATTAAAAGGATCGATTGATCAACAATTTTCTTTTTCTGTCAATGGATTAATCGTTTCAGCTTGAAGACAAAGTACAAGCACATCTCCACTGTTGTAAGCATTGTCTGCACTGCCACAGAGCTATATTAAAGTTATTTTTATTTATACCTTTTCTTTAGGAGGGCACAAACACTGCTGATGACTGAGCAATTACTCAGAAAGTGTCTAAATGGAGAGTGTGTGCTTTGTTCAAGATGCCCGTTCGGTATCATATGGACGTCCTCGCTAATTGGTGTTAATATCTCTTGTGTTTCAAAGGCGTCAACTACAATGCGACAACGAAACCGCTGTTGTTTCCAGCGTCTTAAATATCCTCCACTGTGTCTGCAGTCGGCAGCAGGAAAGCAGTGAGAGAAAAAGAAGAGAGAGAATGTGATGGACCGTCGTGCTTACACACGAGGGTGCAATAAAGTTTTCTGGCTATTTTTTTTCTTTCTTTCTTTCTTTCTTTCTCGACGCTTGGAACCCCTGACTGAGTGCGAGCACGGAAGTGGGAGATGTGAGCTTTGCCATCCCTGTCCCTGTGTTTATCAGTGAGCGCCACAGTCGCACGCATACATCTGAGGGAGCGAGGGCTGCCCCCGCAGTGCTGCGAGCTCGAGCCCCCATGCTGCACACATGAGAGAAACCAGGAGGGGGAAATAAAAAAAAATAAATAAAAAAAAAAGGAGAAAACGGAGCGAACAGACACAGAGGAGGAGGCTTTAAGGAGGAGAGTGAAGGAGAAGAAGAGGCACAGATTCGGAAGGCGGAGGTGCGTGCGTGTTCGTGCGGGAGAGATGGGAAAAAAAAAAAAGGACAGAAGAAGGCGAGCGTCCGAGTGAGAGAAAGGAAGGGAGAAAAAAAAAAAAAGGGCGGCGAGGAGAGACAGAAATAAGGGAAATGTCAGGGAACAGAATTGGAAAAGAACAGGAAGAGTGTGTGTAATTTCAAAACAAGAAATGGATAGAAAGCAGAAGGGGAGTGTGTTTGTGTGTGAGAGACAAAAAGAGATGGAGAGGAGGTGGGGGGGGGGGGTGTTATCAGCTGGGTTCGGACTGTCATTCTATGACATGATTGGCTGTGTCAGGAAGAGATAAGCAGTCTTCACATCCCTCTGCCCTCACATCTTCAAGGCCCCGGAATCAAACGGCGGGGAACGACGTCGCGCGCTCCTCTGCACTGAAAAGAGACTACATGAAAGGAGTGATTCCTGCTATTATTCTAAACACCTCTGCATGTGAAATACCGCACTTTTTCAAAAGGAGAAAAAAAAAAAAAAAAAAAAGGGTGAAAAAGGCAGAAAGACAGAAAACGTCTGTTTTGAAAAATTGTTCGGATTCTTCATAGGAGGTTGTGTGCCGATAGTAGCCTTGTGGTTTCCGAGGCCTTGAGATCTCAAATCCCTGTGTCTTTACAACTCTTTCTTCCCCTTCCACTCACCATAAGCTCTCACATTAGACTGCATTAGGGAAGGAGATGGAGCGAGGAAGAGCAACTCCCCGAGGTCTCGGCTCCTGCGAGACTTAACATCTCAGCTCTTAACTGTCCCGGTGGCCCGTCCGGCCGCTCTCCCCCGACTCAGTCAACCACTTCCCCTGTGCCATCGAAGACAAATACCAAAATAAATCCTTCACCCATTACTATAAGCTCTGACACTCTTGTATAGATCTGCAGGATTATAGAATAGGTAGGAATTATAAGGTATTACTAGGAATTAGTTTTTTTTTTTTTTTTTTTTTTTTTTTAAGTAGCGGCTTAAACCTGCATGTCTGATGACGCAAAAGTGCAGTGAAAGGAGTAGAGGTGGGGGAGAGAATTCATGTAAGGGTTCTTATCTTCTAAGACTTCACAACTTCGGAAGAAATCGATTTTTAAAAAAGGCTTCTTTTTTTTTTTTTTCTGGATTTTGCTACTGATGGACAGTGATCCTACACATCGAGTCCGAGCTGGGTCAAGCGTGACTGTTTGATCTCACAAAATTCAACTTTTACAGTGTTATTTTGTGTTTTTTTTAACTGGCAAGTTTCTGAGAACTAAAAAGACGTCTAGCCTAAGGCGCATTACACAACAAGGACGTTTTTTTTTTCTCACGTCAATATATGTTTTGGAACTGTTTTTGTCATCAATACTTACACGAACACGAACATTACGTGGTGAAAAAGCGACTTCATTTTTTTCCCGGAATGATGCCGATTTTTCCGCGCTTTCGCACCACAAATAAAGGCCTCAACCAATCACATTGTGCGGATTTATATTTACGAAGATTCTAAAACAACAACGCGGAGGCTACGTGGTCCGAACCAAGACGTCAAACTTTATTACTCTGTTAAACCTGGACAAAGTCAGCGCATACCAGACCCACTCCTTTGGTTATTACCTTTCACAATAAAAGCCCTAAACATAAAATATTCGCAGTTGAGTATTTTTGCATTTTCGGGTATTTTATTCATCACGCCCCCGGTGGTGTATTTATGTTTTTTTTTTTTTTGTTTTTTTTGTATAACTTGAATTTGTTATTCTGGAAGTCACCAAAAATAGAGAAATACTAAACACTTTTTAGTAAAAAGTATTTTTACTCAGTATATCATTTATTCAAATATAAAACTCCATAATTTTATACATACTTTACTCTGCTTTCATGCCATAATTTGCCACACCGCATTTATTAGCGCACAGCAGACCGAAGTAAATCCTGAAATTAGCAGCCCTATGTACTGAAACGAGAATCCAATTGTGAGATACCAAGAGATTCACACCCCTCGAAAGGAGTTTTAAAATGTGCATTCTACTGATACTTTCTCCTAGAGACTTAAAGGACGACGCATAAAATTCAGATCACAAAGCCGTTATGAAGCTCAAACCCCCACATTGAGGATTGATTGTGCACATCTGAGCGCGCATCTGAGAGTGTCGGGGATAAGAGTGAGCGTTGTAATGTTTAGACCCTGTGAGGATAGAACACACACGCCAGGCTCGTCTAAAACAGACAGACTGTCTGCGAGGCTGCACACAGGCATCACCGGCAATCTCTGGTGTGCTCCCAAACAGCTCCCCACTATGCGCCGCATCAATTATTCAACATATTTATCTATGCAATTTGACGGCCTCTCCCCTCTAAAGCTCTGAACAAATTGCGGAAGCAGCTAATATCGCTTCTGGGTCTGTGGCTCAAATCACCGCGCCGGCGAGCCCCAGAGGCTGAGCACAAGGGGCTGTAAACAATCACTTGACACTTCGCACTTATATTTTTTTTGATCTGTCGGGGCTAAATGCAAGGCTGTGAACTCACGCACACCTCCGCTCGGAGCCATGCATACTGCAGGTAGGAGCTTCTTTTATGAACGAGACGACGGCGACGCACAAGAGACCTGTGGAGCTTTCACAAAACCAACAGATCCAAGCACCCCCCTCCCTCTCCATTGGTGCACACAAATGCATGTGCACACTAACACACCCCCCCCCCCCCCACACACACACACACACCCTTCCCTCATTTCTTT
>CALSBV010000306.1:1385334-1396323 GCA_943590825.1 Bovichtus diacanthus
GGATTCACAGAGAAGAAACAGATTGAGGCTCACACACATCATGGTGATGGTGATGCACACTGATGTGGTGACAGCTCAGATACTGGGGGATTTATCAAGTGGAAGTCTAAGAATAAGAATAATAATAATACTAATAATACTAATACTAACAACAACACTACTACTAATGCTAATAATAATAATAACAGGGTCGAAATGGCATGTCAATCTGAATGTAAAACATGTTTACTTGGCTCTATTTTTTTTGTCACTGGACTTTGTGTAGCCTCGGTTTCCTCCTTTGTCTCAGTGTCTTAATTCCATTAGGCTATAATAAGCACATTAAACAATAGTCTCTAACTAAGGCTTGGAAATTATTCAAATGTAACCTTCACCAAAGTGTTCAAATGATAAACCTGCTCACCGGGAGACACTCATTAGGCGGTGGCAGGCTGCCTGGAGAGCTCTACTTTGGAGCCGTTTGCCCTGAACATGACCGCGTTGCGCGTTAGGCTAATTAACTTTTCAAAATTACAGATGGTCCCGCATTTAAATTCTGGGCGGAATGATCGACATTTTCTGTTATTAATTCCGGGCCCCGCCTCCCTCGCTACAAAATTATCATTGTGCATAAAATTAGGCCCTTCGAGCTTCTTTCTTTTCCCTTTTAAAATTGTCTTTTCCATCAGTGGCGCATAATAGGAGCTGATGGACAGACGGTAAGTGCATTACTGCCTGATGCACGAGTAGAGGAAGTCTTACCGCCTGCCCATTCAAGAGCACAATCTGTGTGTGTAGTGTGGCCCACTGTGAGCATTGCAGCTCCCTGACAGCAACTTCTCAGTGACTGTCTCTATATCCATCCTAATCCAATCCCATGGGATTTCCACAGCAAGACGACTGGCAGCTTTAGTGGGATCTCTGCTTCCCAAATCTCCCCAAACCTCGCCTTATCCGACCAGGGATTACACAGCTCAGCTCCCTGGGTAGCAGTGGAAGTAGAGGTAGTATACACTAGTAGTAGTAGTAGTAGTAGTAGTAGCAGTGGTGGTGGTGTGGAAGTAGTGTTGCTCCTTCATTGCATAATAGCTCAGTATAGCTGATGAGGTGGGCATATTGTGGGACTGCGCCACCATTCATCATGGTTTTATTATTTGTCAAACTGTATCAGGATGCAGGGTTTTACTGGGCTGACACTGAGGGCGGATTTACTTTATATCTTACAAGGACCAGGCGGAAAGAGCACGCACACACACACACACACACACACACACTGTATCTGACCATCTATCACTATCACAGCTGGGTTACATAATACTGCCGCATGCTGCCTGTCAATCTCCCAATGGTTCGATTTCTCATCACATGCTGCACAGTATGTGTGCAATGTGGACAAATTTGGAAGGGTGTTTGGCGTAGAGTTGTTCTGATGCAGATACCGGTACCGAAAAAAAGCCTAAAATGCCGGATCGGGTATCGGCGAGCACGCAAGTCTACGCACCGATCTGATATCACTGATCTGTGCTGCGTAATATGTTACCCTCCACGGCAGCTCCGTTCTCGCAGATATCACGATATCGCTCTAAAATCGCGTGACATTTTACATGAAAATCCACCTTGTCAGGACTCAAGTAATACGTTTGTGTACGGCCAGCCAGTGTCTGGACCAATCAGCATCCTCCATGCTCGTGAGGAGTTACGAGTGTGGTTAATGCACCCGGAGAAAATACAACAATGGCGGCTCCTAAAGAGGTTAGTGCAGATGCTGCAACAGCATCAGTTATATCAGACCTGGAGAGAATTTCTTCATTTAAAGACAAGCTAAGAGCGACGCTAAAGGCTAAAGATGTTGTCGCGCTTCTCCCGACTTTCTGCGGCAAGAGTTTGATTGACAGCTGGTTCATCTAATCAACTGCCAAGTACTTTTTAAAAAGTGGCGCGTCAGGTTACTGCACATGTGCAACTCTTATCAGAGATGAGAGCTCGTTCGTTAGCTACTTGACCTCGCTTCGCTGCTAGCCGAGAGTGTAACGTTTGCCAAAGCAAAATATCAGCAACTGACTGTCAAACTAGATAATACAAGAAAGAAAGCAATCATAATGTCCATACAGGGTTAATAATATATATATACATTTAAGTTTTTAACGCACTAGTATTGGATCGGTTCTCGTTATCGGTAAAAATGTCCAAGTATCGGAAGAAGAAAATACCGATATTGGATTTTCATGTGGCTACTAAATACATATTCTACATTCTACATGTTGGCTTGATTCTCCAATAATACATCCCAGCACTGAGGTCATGTTTGTGCCCAGATGACCCCGGTGGTCAGATGGTGGTTTTGGGACCTAAAGTAAAGAGCCCAGACAGGATGGTTGTAAGTCCTGCGCCCGTCTTGAATCCTGGCTCTTTGCTTCTCTAATTTCTTCTCTCTCTCTTTCCTCTGTCTCTCTCTTTTGCAGTCTGCTCAGATCCCTGTGGTATGAGCACATTTCTCATTCCCTCTCCTTCCTCTCCCTCACCCTCGCTCCCTCAAGATTGCTGCTTTATTAAACAGACTCTCCCTATCTTTCATTTGCCACTCTCTCCACCGTGCTCCCCCTCTCAGACGCTGTGTGTTTTTTTTATTTATTCTCTCTTTTACCCCCTCCTCAACACACTGGCTTTGCATACGTCAATGCATTGCTCAGCGGGCATTTCTGTACGCCATATACTTTTCAGCTCCATGTATACCGACTGTATTCTCTTCGGTACAGGAAACGAAGGGATACTGAAAGAAAGAAAAGCTCCTCGTTTCGCCCCTCTATACGTTCCATGCTCACTTCTCTCTTCGCCCTACCTCATCTCTCCCTTTGTTCACTCTCTACATTGCTCCCGCCCTATTTGCTCCCTCCATCTCTCTCCCTCTCTCCGTGCTCCCTCCGTCTCTTTCAGACCCAGGGCAGCTATATTTAGCGGCAGGTTAACTGCTCCTGTCAAAGGTCTGATTTGTATTCTCTGCATGCAAGTCTGACTCGGGCCTCGCAGCAACACAAACAAAAGGCCCTAGTTTGAATATGCACTGAGCCCACTGGCTTAGGAATCAAAGCCCTCTCTCTGCCCCGCTGCCAGTGGCGCCACCTGCTATGGAAGGGGAGGGTGGGTGAGGAGGAGGTGGTGCTGGTGGTGCTGGTGGGGATGGAGGGGGTCGGGTTCGTGGGGACTCAAAGTCAAGCTCAATTCACTCCAAAACGCACACATTCATGCGGGGAGGAGCAGCCCGGCTCAATGGGCCTACTTCACTCTGTTGCACCACACACTCTGAATGTGCAATGTTTGAGAAAGAGAAGGGAGTGAGGAAAGGGTCGCGCCCCTGTACCTTCCTCTCTGGGCGACAAGAATATAGGATGGCAGGAGGGAAGGAGAGGACAGGAAAATAGAAAAGGAGCCCTCGCACGGGAGACGAATTGAGAATAGAAATCTCCCTTTCCTCAAAGTCAGCCCCAGGCTCAAGTGACAGGGGAGATTAAAGTGAAAGGCACATACATTACACGCCACTGTACATATAAGGACACATGGGGAGTCTGTGGAGTTGAGCTGGAGGAGAGGTGTGATACACCCCGCTGCTTTCCCCTCGCTTCCGCTGCCTGGTCTCATCTGGTCCGGCAGCAGGCTGTGGGTGACAGCCTGAAATGGCACCCTGCTACATGAAGAGATACAGTCCCTCTGACCAGAGGCTCAGAGACTCCACATATCTCACATGGCAAAGCAAACGCACCCTTACTTGAGCGTTTGCTATTTACTGTTGCTACGCCTGTCGAGCTTACACGGCACACGTGAAGTTCATAATCATAACGGTGGCAGATTTACTGTTGACAGTTTTTGAAACAATGTGTCGTAGACTTTTAGACAAAAATCCGGCTTCTTATTCAGATGCCTGCAATCTGCAACCTCACTGCTATGTGCTAAGTCCTTCACACTGGACATTTAAATACACACACAATGGAATCAAATGGAAACAAAATGAGTAGCATTGTTCTTGTGTTGCAGTGTGTTTTTTTAAATGTTATGTTGGCATTTTGCCAAATCCTGCACCTTACCTCATCTTGTTAAATATTGCACCTTAATATTGCACCTTACCCCGTCTCAGCTCATCTCATTTTTTAGCATTTTCTACATATATATACATATTGTATAAAACATTTTGCACTATTTGTACATTTTTGTACATTTTTGCATCTTATCCTTCTGTGTATTGCAACTGTTGCACAACGATTTCCCTCTGGATAAATAAAGTTATATCTTATCTTATCTTATTTATTGTAGATTTATGCTTCATTGTTTGTATTTTCAGACAGTATATTTTACTTCTACTGTTACAAGCCAAAGGGGTTTAGGATGACGACTGTATGTATTTCCAAGATCACGTAGCTAAACCTCCCTGCTGCTAACATTAGCTTAAAAACTGATAGCATCGGAGCGGGCGTCCTTACAGTGGTTGAACACGAGACAGTCAATGTGCGAGTTGTGAACAAGCTTCTTAGCTTTGGTAGTAATGCTTTGCTACTGTAGGTAGTGAGCTAGTTAGTTAAAACCAAATATTCTTCCTATTCTTGCATTTTTGGTTTGGGAAAAAAACTAAAGTCCGAAATTCTTTATATATAGAGTATTGATCCTACTCCAGCCCCATGCATATTGCTTTAGCATGTAAAGGCCTGCTGTGTCTAACTATTGCTAAAAAGCTATGGTTGGACAATTGTTGTTTTGAAAAGAACAGCTAATTCACTTCTTTTTTATTAAAGTCACAAATTCCAATGCTGAAAAACTTGATTTGACTGATCAAACAGGAATAGGAGTGAAAACGCTTTCACGAGCCATCCTGCTATTTTCCTATTTAGCGTCTCAGCAGGTTTATAACAGAGCTTACACACATAGACAAAGATTCACAGTCACACCTGGGGTTCCCAGTTCATTTAACCTGCGTCACTTTGATCAACTGAAACTGATTGAATCAACCGGTCAATTGAGTCAATTTGGGCAATCAAATGAGAAGAGAGTCTGAAATCTGTATCTAATCGTGCTGCCGTAGAGCTACAAAATAAAATAAATGACAGAAAGGAAGATTGTTAATTCTAATGTCTGCCCCAAAAAAGAGGAAAAATATGTCGCACCTCACTTAAGATCTTGTAATAAAGATTAATCTGAGCTAGAATCATCTAACTGCATTTTGATGAAAGTCTGAGGTTTATGACCATGTGGCTGGTAAATATTTTGGATGCAAACAGTGACAGTTGGTGTCCAGTCTGCTTAGTCAGGTACTTACATAGTCAAACAATATCAACAAACCCGACCAATGATTGCATGATGCAAAGGGGGAGTTATCCAATCAGAACATAAAAAACAATCTCCACATAACTGTTTTTGAATTGTCTATTACATCCGAGTGGCATCTCAGACCCAGAGTGAAAATGATGTTAGAAAAATAGGCAGGACGCAGACATGTAATGAATACATTTCCTGGTTGGCAGAAACATATTTGAGTATAATTTCAAATGAGCTGAGGTACACTTTGTATAGTCTCCTTCCTGAAAAAGCTTCGAAAATAGATGAATTACCTTATCGAGCAGCAAAGGAAGGAGAAATTGGAAAAACAAGGTGACAAGGACAATATTGCAACAAAATTAGGTATGATGTTCTTTATCTTAAAATTATAATGTCTGTGCAAACATTATTCTTTGTGAAATGACATAATGTAATGTGCAGTAATGTATATTAGAAGAAAACATCTCGGGGAAGAAAACATTAAGCTGAATTTGGAAGGAAGCCGTGGCTATAAAACAGCCTTATTTCCAAATTCATAAAATGCAAATAAAATATATGAAAATGTAAATAGGAATAATATGTCATGCATTTCTTTTTGTAATGTACAGTATATGCAGACACTGCAGACTCGTGCTTCATGCAGGGGCACACACACATGCATTTGTAGGTATTCATGCATGTGCACATTCCCTAAGGGTTACGTTGTTTAGTTTTTTGGCCGCAATAATAAATGAATACACGTTGTGATTTAAAATATTACCAATTGAATGGCTGTAAGATTGGAGCCTTATCCTTCAGACACATGACAGGTCAAGCTTCCACAGGGCAGCCTGCAGTGACAGACAAATGTCCCAACACTTATAACATTTTACAGATGTTTCTATTGCATTAGATAAATAACAGCTCGCCATCTGCGCCACGCCCGCCTCCCTCCCTCCTTCCTGTCTGTCTGTGTCCATACGTCTGTCCGTCTAAAGCCTGAAATGCACTGCCGAGCCCGCACACCATAAACATGGAGCGATTTTCCCGTTTGCAGCCGTTTCAAAGTGACTGGGAGGTGTTTTCAGCTTTATGGATATCGACTCCTCCTCTGCTCTTTGATCCGGGCTGTCCAGCTTCAGACTGGAGCCTCCCAGCTGACTGTAAAGCCGGTGACAGCTTCACACAAGTAGCACCGACATAAAAACTGCATGTACAAGTATTGTCCGGGCCAGGTCGGTGCAGGTCTGTCAGTCAGTCTGTCAGTCAGTCAGTCACTCGTCAGTCAGTCAGGCAGTCAAGCCTGGAATAAAAAGGTTTTGTTGTATTGATATAGTGACATTCAATGCTTCACACACACTTTTTTATCACGATAAGTAGGGTGAAATAGTGTAAATATGACAGCTGCAGTGCAGTTTAACAGTCTCAGAGTGCAGCGCTTTGTCTCGACTGTACTTAGACCTCCTCCTCTCAACAGCTCACTCAAGGGGAATGTCCTCATTGTCTATTAGCTCAGTGTGTGTCCATGTGTTTACGTTTGTGTGAAAGAGGTCTCGGGCCTGTCATCAGCCAGATTTACTACAGCAGTGTTGGCAGCGTTGGCAGGCAGACAGGGGTTATACGGGTGGGGATGCAATGTGAGGAAGCTCAGTTCAGCTCAGTCCCTCAGGTCCGACTGTATATATGCGTAGCTGAGTGTGCGCGCGTTCGCGTGTGTGTTTTTCAGGTCAGCACCTCGCCCACAGCCCACTGATGATGTCCACGCCTGATGATGTCATGGTATTGATCAGCTGGGCGTCTGTTGTGGGATTTGGTGTCAGTGTCTGGAGGGAGAGAATGAGAGAAGAAGAGAGGATGAGGTTGGTGGGGTGAGGTGGAGAGAGAAAAGATTATCTTCCTCTGTCGCTCATCAAAAGAGAAAGGCTCAGAGTTAGATGGATGGATGGGCGGATGGATGGATAGACAGAGAGAGAGAGGGATGGATGGGGAGAGAGAGAGAGAGACAGAGACAGAGACAGACAGACAGACAGACAGACAGACAGACAGACAGATAGACAGATAGACAGATAGACAGATAGATAGATAGATAGATAAAAAAATATATATTCCAGCAATAGCATAAAAGAAGTAAAAAATAACTCAAGTAAAATCAAGTAAGAATGAGTTAAAAGTGTGTTTTAAGGACGATAGTGACTCAGCCAGGCGGATTTCTTTGGGCGGGTCGTTCTTGCAAAGGCTCAGTCCCTTTTAGTTCTCGAGTATACGTTATGTCATGGACTCTCGAACAGAGAAGTGGCCTCTGCCTGTGGATCTCAAACTACATATAAGCTCATATGTGCTGAACGATTTTGAGTATTTCCATTTTGTGCAACTTCTTACTTCTATTGCACTACGTTTCCGGGTGATATTGTATACAAACGTTTTGCTATTTACGGATTAACCAACTGGGATACGTCACATTAGAGGTGCTGGTAGGTGAGTTTTCCATACCTTTAGGCAGAACTACCCTAGCTGTTTTCTGTCTGTATGCTAAGCTAAGCTAAGCAGCTGCTGGCTGTAGCTTCACCTTTACAGTACAGACATGAGAGTGGAATCGATCTCCTCATTTAACTCTTAACAATAAAGCGAATAAGCGTATTTCTTTGACTACCCAACAGTAGACTACAAAGTGGGTGACATCAGTTCCCCTAAACTTTATGCCAATGTTGGCCCTCAGAAACATTTTCTTCAGGAATGTGACATGAAACGCATGCATTATATTTTATAAGGTCCATTTCAACACCTTCACTAGCCTACATTTAATAGACTACTCGGCTACTGCATCAAACAACCCCGAACAAGCGTCTGTCAGGTTAGGGATGACCACTTGTAGAAAGATACTGGTTGCATTGCAACGAGAGGCACCTCAGCAGTGTCACCAATGCTGCTGCTGTTAGCAAAGGTAGCAATTTCAGTGGACAACTCGGCAGTTTAATGTGGAAGTGAGACGTGTGCATCTTTGCTGTGCGGCCCTCAATCATATGCTGGCTTCCTAAATTGGCACGCAAACCTTTGAGAACCCCAGAGTTAAAGCATCAGTATTAACAATTCACTCATTTGAATTTTGCTGATAATAGTTCTGTGCTTTTAGTTAAAGAAATAGTTCAACATTTTGGGAAACACACCTAATTGTTTTCTTGCCAAGAATTAGATGAGAAGATCGATACCACTCTTCTTGTATAAGAGAGTGGCATCAATGTTCTCATCTCACTCTCGAATCGCGAATAAGCATAGGCTATAAGATATTTCCCTATGTTGAACTGTTGTTTTGAGTCAGACTTTTGAATGCAGGACTTTCACATGTAATGGAATATTTGAGATGGATGGATAGATAGTGAGATAGATAGACAAAGAAAGAAAGAGAGTGTAGGGAGGATGACTTACTGTGAAGTGAATCCGGCCCTGTTAGCATCCAGTAGACACAGGGGACTTGTATGGAGGAGGATTACAAACCTTACTGCCAGCTCCGGCCATCATTTAAACCTACTTCAACATCTCAAGCAGTTTTGATCGATATGTTGCCGAGCATTAGGGGTCACATTAGCGGTGTGAATATATAGACTTCTGAGATATTCCTTTAAACATTCACTGCAGTCACCTTGCACAGCGGCCCGCGTATGGCGCCGTCATCCTCATAATGACTTTAATGAACATCCTCCTGTTTGATGGTGGGATTTTATAAAGTGGGCAGAATCATAAAATATACAGTGGGTTGTTTTTATGGATTTGTGTCCTCTGGGTTTCCCTCCGGATGCCTCGCCGTAGTGCAGCACCTCCATCACATTGACAGTCAGTCAGTGGGCTGAGCTGCGCCCGAGCTGTATTGTGTAGGCTTGTACAGTACAGTTAAGCTACAGCTGCTGCATCAGGGCTCGCATGCTCTGCTGTGTGCTATACTGACGAAGAAATAAAACACTTTTTCCTTCACCTCCTCCTCCTCTATCTCTCACTATCCGCTTCCTGGAACCTGCCCATGCAATTGAATTTAGTGTCTGTCTGTGTGCCTGGCTTGTCTCAACTCTCTCTCTCTCTGCCTCTCCATTGCTCCATTGCTCCATGGCACTCCACTCCCCTCTTTACTGCCCTCCTTGGCTCGTCTCTGCATTCTAATTGGACCATAATGCAGCCAGTGTGGTCCACAACACTACATGACAGTGCAACAACAATAGTACTCCTCCGACAGGCTCACTACTGACTGTGTATCCAGTTGCTGCCGCCGCCGCCGCCGCCGCCGCCACCAGTGCTGCTGCTGCTGTGTGTTATGCTGCGTCTGTTTACATATGTGTGCGTGCCGAGTGTGATACCCAGGTCTGGTGTTACAGTCGCTGTTTGTGTTTAGATAAGTGGGCCGAAAGAGGGAGCGGGGATGGGGGATGGAGAGATAGACAGTTCATTGTTTACCTTTATCGATTGCACTCCCTTCTCCTCTCTTGCTCTCGTTTCTACTGCATGCATTCATCTTTACTCCTCCTCCCCTTACATCCGTCCATCCATCCCATGCTCTCTCTCTACAAACCTTCCTTTACAGCTGACCCTTTGCACACTTATCGCTGCACCCACTGCCCCGCGCTGCTCCCTCCGCATCTGCTCCGCGTTCAGCCTGGGGAGAGGGGAGCTGGCCGAGTAATGGCTGTAGAAGCGGCCTAATAACATTACAGCTGTCGTAAGGGTGGGGAGGGGTCAGGGAGGGGGTGAAACAAGGGAGAGGGAGAGCATGTATGAAGGTTGAGGGTTGGTGGGGGTCTGAGGGGTGGGGTGCTGTGAAGGAGGGATGGGAGGAAGGGGGAGTGGCAGGTGCATCACTAATGGCTTTTTAAAAAGGTTACAGCATGTCGCTCCCTCTTCATAATGGGGCCCTGGCTGTGCTGGAAATGCAATTTCCGGGAAAGATAATGCAAGGAGTGAAGGGCTGTGTGGAGGGGTGGAGGGGAGGGAGTTAAAGTTGGGTGGGGGGTGGGCAGGCAGGATGGTTGAGCCGTGTGTACCTTGCGCTTATGTTCAAGAGAAGACGGAGGGAGAAAGAAAGACAGAGATGAGGGAAGAGGAACGAGAAGAGTGAGGAGGGTGCGGGCGTGAAAAAACGCGCGGGGGGGTAGGAGATGTATGTGTGTGTGTGTGTGTGTGTGTGTGTGTGGGGGGTTTACAGATTTTCCCCGATGCTCGGATAAAGCAGAGGAGACAGAGTGAGAGGCAGGTGTAGAGGATGCAGCACACAGTATATGCTGGGGGAGATACAGGGGCTATCTGCCGCCGAGTGCGAGCGCATCAATAGTTAATGAAGACATTATCTGCGGACACTGCGCCCGCGTATCTAAACAAGCATTATCCTTCAACCCTTCAACATCCTGCACGGTTGGTTAAAGCCAAGTATAATAATTAACCCCGCTCCACCGCTGGATATGAGTCTCAACTTTGCCTGATTGAATCTTCCTGCTTTTTCAATGGGTATCCGTAATTGCTAGTCATGTTGGGAGGCCGATTTAAGTGTATACATTATGTACCTGTCGGCGCCGCACACTTTGCCTGATGCCGTAGTAACACTTTCAATTTATTTCACACCCTCTGCACATAACACAAAATCAATAGCTCACGGTTATGTGTGTTTTCATTGAGTCAGCCTGTAGTTCTGCCTGAACAATTATAATTTAACTGAATTAATATTGAGCTGACATCTGGTATCTGTGCGTGTGC
>CALSBV010000306.1:1396333-1418954 GCA_943590825.1 Bovichtus diacanthus
AATTCAATACCAGTCACACACACACACACACACACACACACACACACGCACACGCTCTCCTCCCTCCCCTCCCTGCCTTCCACGTCCCTGTCTGTCCCATCATGACTCATCCGGCTTGTCTCTCCTCCTCTCCTCCACTTAACCGCGATGATGACATGTGCAACTTCCTCAATGGAGCGCCTCAGCTGACTGCGCCTCACCTCCAAACTGTCAGGGGAAACTGATGGCTCAGACCCGCAGCACCTGCTTTTAGACACAGGTCCCGTATCCTGGCAGACAGGAGACAACAAGGAGTGGGATGGAATTTGAGATTCGAGTGGGAATGCCCCATTGTCTGGTTGTTATAGATTTTCTGTAGTGCCTCTTTCTGCTTTCCTCCTCATCTGCCACCTGCTTGCTTGCATTGCATTGTGAAAAAACAAAAAAAAAAAAACAATCATATACAGGAAGGAGAATATAAATCAGGGCCTACAACTACATTTGAGGTTGAAAATTGACCAAATTGTTGGATTTTACAGATTCAGCCACTTGATGTGATCCAGTCATCGCTCTATGCTGGGTTCATCCCTTTTGTCCACGCCAAACACACTTCTGAAATAGATTGGTATTTTGAAAAGACAACAGATTGCATGCTGTAATGGTGGCAGATGTACCATTGGAAATTCTTAGTCATTTTTCAAACAATGGGTCCTTGATTTCAGACAGAGTTGGACAAAAGCAGGCGTTTATTTTTAGCCGGCCACTGCCGACTTTACGCATTAGAATGTCCCGATGCATTTCTTGGCGAGACCCGGGCTGCGTCGCTGGTTCAGAGACGGTTGGTTGAGGTTTGGCATTGACCTCGAGTGGTTCGGGCCAATCCCAGTGCTCGAATGCTACACTTTTGTGTGTGTTGGAGACGGGTTGAATGTTTTGTCCGATTGTTTTTTTGCATGAATGAAGGCTATATGAATAATATCTATAAATAATAATCTATTTTTTAAATGAAACAATTATTTTATACCCAAATCCTACCAACCCGGCTGCAGATCACCACAAACACACAAGGACAAAAATATGGTGAAGCAACATGAGGTGTTTCATCAACTACAGTAAATGCATATGAAGTAAAAACTGTACATTAATGTTGTCCAGGCATAGAAGACGAGGGAAAAGGGAAGAAAAAGCAAAAGCAAATTTTTTTTTTTTTTACCAAAGTTTACCCGCCATTTCCCTTAGCAGGGATTTTTCTTTTTAATTATAGAAAACATATAATATAAAATCCCTATTTTATAAGGTAAAAATGCTCTTTTAAATATGTAGTATCCCTAATTATTAATAAGCGGGCAGAAGGAAAGTCAGTTTGCTGCCAGTGAGGTAAGAAAAAAATTGGGAGACAGAGATAGTGGGTTTCAATTTTAATTAAGGAAACCTGAGATCCTAGTTCCATTTTGCATCTTTACAATACAATAAAATACAACTGGCTTTTGCTTTTGGCACAATAAAGTTTTAGCTCTCCAAGGGATAAGGTTTGGGGACCCCTGGTCTACACGTTCACAAAAAAATCTTGCTATTTTATTACGATAATATACTGTTATCTAATAAGGCCAATACGACCTCGGGGAAAGAACTGTTCAGGGAAACCTGCTTTTAATGCTGGCACAAACATGTACAGTGTTACTTTGCAGACATTACAACACATTTGGCAATCATAGCAATGCTGTTGGACTTTAAGAACAACACGGTTTGGTAGGGTGTGTTTGAGTTCTGGTAAAGCTGTGATTGGACAATCATCATTTGGATGAGGGCTTTGGAGAAGGGTCAAATGAAATAAAGAATTAACTACAAAAAGCAATAAGCCTGAAATTATTATTCCCTCGTCATGATTCATTCATCATCTCCGCTGTCAAAAGTTTGGCGGTTCTGAGGTCACGGGTCCACATTCTTGGACTTCTTCTGCAAAACTTTAAGAAGAAATGTTTGACTCTCCACCCGAAAAACATTCTAATCATTTTTACCATGTGCATTTAATTTAGTTTATTCCCCCCTTTGAATACAGTTAAATGTAAAAGAAATCGACTCTATACATCTACCTGCCATCTTCATTTAGCGGTGCCTTGTCTTGGCGACGCTCTCATAAAATGCTGCCTTACGCACCACTCATGGTAATGCACTCAGAAAAAAAGACCGTAATATCAGATATTTTCATTTGCACAAAGGCAGAATATGATTACTCTGCAAGAAATGCCACTTACTTCTTATTCTCTGGTGCTTTCTCTCCGTGCTCTCGTCCCATTTTATAACATCCTCATCCACAGTCAGTGAACCACTCAGCACTAAACTATTAAAGCCTTTTGCTCACACTGATCACGTTTACCTTCAAAACAAGCACGAGCACGGCGGGTTGAAAAACAAAATGAACCTAAAATAAGCAGAAAACTCCTGCGATTGGAATGCGCAGACGAACACCGTGGAATTAAAGTTCCCGGCAGAGTAACAGAGGGAGTTGTGCTGCCCACACTAATGAGGCCTGTACGGGTGGAAGCAAGACAGAAAGACGCTGCAGGTGGGATTTCACCAAGAAAACAGCGTCATCCTTTGAACCCTTCTGACTGGGATGTTTGGTAGGTCCTTTTAAATTCAGTAAAGCAGAGGGGTTTTTTTTTTCTTTCTTTTTTTTTTTTTTTTTTAAGGGATTGCAGGTGTGCGTCTCTCGAAAGTCTGCAGAATTGAGCTGGCTGCAATTAGTGTCAGCTGTACTGTAAGGTTTCTTTGATCAGCTTCTCAGTGTAATTCAGGGATAGCGCTCCGCGTGTTTCACGGGTGCAAATTCCTAAGACGAGTCAACGAGGCACTCTGTAGAAATCAAGCGCGCGGAGCGAAGGGGTGCAGGGACGTCGACGCAGAAGTAAGTCTCTCCATTATCTGCGACATTAAGAAAATGGATGTCATTACGTCTCATTAGCGTGCACAGGTGCAGATCTTCTCATTTACGACTATGATTGTTCCCTTCATTTCATGACACAGCTTGAGAAATATCTTTGTTGGAGAGGTCTGAAAAGATGAATGCTGGGTTAGCGTTGTCTCTCTGTAGCCCCCCTTCGAAAAAACCTACACAAGTACATGTCTGTGACGTACGTTGCCATCTTGTGGATTTAACCTGCAAATGCATTACCATGTATATGACAGGGGTCATGGATACTCCTGTATGTATGAGTGAGACAGAGTGAGAGCGAACGTTGGTTTTATCTTTCCATGTGATTTAGTGTCGTCTCGTTATTCCCTGACCTGCCGACATTAAAACTCATCTGTTTCTATAATCCACATGGAAGAGTTATAAAGTTATATATTCATTGACTATCCAGAAAAATCTCCCCTTATATTCTTGCATCATTACCAAGATTCAGGATCCGTCTTCAAGGTGTGTGGTGGGGAAGGACACATTGAACCACATGGTGGCAGTGCTGAGCCTGGCACAGCTCACACACGTGGGTCAGGACCGGGAGTGTTTTTGACAGGGGATATATTTTTTTTTTTTTACTTTATTTTTTTTAGCTTCTATTTTATCTTTATGTTGTAGGTCTTAAAAGAGAACTTCAAAAACGTTAGAGATAAAGGTCAGTTGAGTATTCTAGGTTAGTTCTTTTTCTTTTTAGGTTTAGTTTTCTTTACATATCACAATGTGCAATCAGCCATACCATTTCAATTAATATAGAAGAAAAACAAATCCCTACATCTACATAACATAATAGAAAAATTCCAAATTAAATCATAAAAAAAGGAATTATTTCGCTGACAGACTTCTTCAGGCATTTTACCTACTGACATGAATTTCCTATTAAAAAAAAAAATGAAGGGATTCAAAATAACATTCAATTTCAAATAAAAACAACTAATAATAATTAATACAATTTGCTGCATGAAATGAAATTTCCCGAATAATAAAGTATAAAAGGTTAACATTTTGTGTAATATTTTGTATTTCTCTCATCTTGTTTTGATGCAGAATCTAAAAGCAACAGTCCAAGTCATAGAGACTTTTATATGTGAGGAAATAACCTTAATGATGTCATTATCAAGTGTCCTCGGCTGCATCAACTTTGACTTTTTTAAAATTTTATTTCTCCCTGATCACTTTACCTGCTGTTGGCTTGAATGCAATAAATCACTGGTGATTTAAATGATGGAACAGATAGTGGAAGAAATGTCAAATATTAAGTTACTTTATATGTATATCCATTTTATACTTGTACTTCACTACTGCACATTTCGGAGGGATATGTACTTTTTTCTCTTCACTATATTTATTTGCCAGCCATGGTAACACCTTACTTTACACATTAAGATTTTACTTCATTTTTTTTTGTTTTGTTTTTAAAACATAATGATACTGACAAAATATGAATCATTGTTAAAGATTAAACCAGTGTTTATGTTTTCGGCTTGTGTGGCTGTTTGAGGCTCCTCGTCATGTTTTAAATGTCCGTGAGTTGAGGAAAGATTTATTCTCAATAGTTTCCTTTAAAAAGGTAAACGTATCCAATATTTTACAAAAAATAAATGATTAGAGACAAGTAAAAAAAAAACTCCACATCAACCGGCTACCACAGAATTCTGCTTAAACATTGGTGTGTCAGTATTAACTCTCTAATAATGTCACATATAATAAATATACAAGTCGCACGGGACAGTTTTATGCATTTTTTTTATACTTAGTATATGTTGCTGGTTATACTGTACTGCACCTTTACTTGTAGTATTTTTACATTGTTGTATTTGTACTTTTACTGAAGATCTGAATACTTATTCCATCACTGGCAACATATTTCAACGATCACAAAGGCAAAAAAAACAGAACAAAAAAACATAAATGATAAAAAAAATATATATAGATAAAGAAACACAAGGTCCACTTACTATCTTTATTTGTAACCACGTATCATGGTCTTCATCAGTGGCTAGAGTCCAAAATCCATCCATGATAAAAGACTGAGAAGCAGTTGAAAGCTGTATGGGACACACACACACACACACACACTTGTACAAAGGTAAAGATCGAAGGAGCAGAGGCCGACAGAGGAGCTTATCTATGCTCCCCAACTCAATATCCTCTCAATACGTCACATTAACGGCTCCTTTCAAAGGGTTTTTTGTTCTCAGCGATGTTTTTCCCTCCAGGTCAAATGTTTAATGTATGTTTCGCTGGGTCAATATGTTGAAATCACCCACAGCTTATAGACTACTGATGTTATGCTTCTTAATGTACAGGCAAGACTTTGGACGGTTGTATCTCCGCAGAGGCCGAACAGATCTTTACTCCTCAAACTGCATTAGAAACTACAACCTCGCTTCGTTCTTTTGCATTTTGAAGTGCGAGTGGCCCTGAACAAACACTTAAAGTGCCAGTTCATATCAAGAGACACACACATGCCCGGGGAACATTTATGATCCCGGCCTACATGTCCTGACTTTTAGTACCTAGTATGAGTGGAGCTAAAAAAAAAAAAATCCACTGGATCCTACAATTCCCATAATGCAAATCTTTTGATCATGCAGATTTGGCAACGTACTATTTAAAATTCCCAGAATGCTCAATGAATAAATAAAGAAACAATTACTGACCCACCTGAGCTCTGGTTGGACAGAAAAATCAGTGATCAGTAAGTGCCACACACACACACACACACACACACACACACACACACACACACACACACACACACACACACACTGTACACTTGTGTGTAGTTACACAAGATGAACACACCAGCAGACACAAAATCACACCAAATGACTGTGTGAGAACTGTAACAAAACAAACAAGCGCACAGGAACAGACAGACAGCTTTCCTTATTGCAATAACCATTTATTGTTCTCATCACACAAATCTTTACAAAACAGAGGGTTCGCTGCAACAGGATCAAAGGAGACATTTTTCTCGCTCAGAGTTGCAGATCTGAAGGAGACTGGTGCTTTCGTGTTGGCGTGTCAGTCAACTGCTGCGTGTTTGTTCTTTGATTTTAAAACACGAGTCACGGCAGACTTCGCCGGAAAGCAAAGCTGCGGCGCTGACGGTTGAACGCGAGGAGAACATCTTCTGACCTGAAGAGAATCCCACTTTCTGTTCGTGTCTTATTTGAGGATTTCTTGTGCTAAAGCGGCGCTCACACAGTGAACACCGATTTCCGAGACCGACTGCAAATGAGAAGCTCGCAAAAACACACACACGCAGGTTTCCAAGCCGTCCACGTAATGTACTTAATATTCTGTGTGTTCCTGTTGATTTCCATTGAGGTTATTTTAAGGCATTTCTGCTTCATCGGGAAAGACTGGAAAGCAAAGAGGAAAAAATATGATACAAAAGGATGTCATGCAGCAAAGGTCACGAGTCTGACTCCAACTCACAACTTTGCAGGTGCGTGGTGTATGTGCCCGGACTCTCCGAAGCGGAACAGAATGTCACAGTTTTACGATTTTATTTGTGAAGTCAAATTTGAAGATGCTCAGTTAATCTGTAGTCTCTCACAGGAGATAACATCAAGGTGGTGACCCCTGTGGAGCACTTATAACCACATGGTTTGTTTCCCTGTAGAAATATTAGAACAATAACAAACAAAGAACGTCCTGGCACATGGATAAATCCCAAAATTATACTTTCGCATCTAAAAAAAATATGGACGTGAATGCAATTTCATCCTCCTTTTTTCCGCCCAGGCACGTTTATGGTCTTGTGTCGGCTCAAGTCAAATCAGAGAAATATTGGACTCATTTATCACAAGCCACATTCGTGCACTAAAATGGCCTTTTTTTTTTTTTTTAGACGGACAGATCAGGATAAAATGTTTTTCTCCAGCGAAATCTAGAAAAGTTGTGTCAACATTGAAAGCTGACGTCAAAACAACGCTCGGGAGCGCCCTCGCTAACTTATATTCATAATGCTAAATATGTCTGTTAGCTGTGTAAATATCCAGCGTTAGAACAATACAGTATAAATACTTTAGACCATGCCCACTTAGGAGACAGGAAGTTTATACCATTTCATACCATCGGCGCCGCCAATATCTTGTGTTATAGAGCATCTTAGGTCAAGTCATCAAAGCAACGTGGATATTAAAGGAGCATTGAGTGATTTTTTTTTTGTCAGTTGGGGTGAGTGGAAGAAGCTATAAACACGACAGCGACTTATTATCACCTTGTGAAGTTTCTGTGGCAAAGAGTTGCCCATTTAGACGATCTTGTGATCACCATCTTTTCCAAATGTGGGATCTCTAGATCTCCAAACAAAGCACGCAGGTTTTAGATTAAAACATTTTTAAGCTGCACCAATCAATATTTTTGTATTAACGATGGATAAAATGCCGTGCATTGTGACAGGAGTCCCTTACAGTGACATGAGCGTTTTAGCCTCTTTCAGCTCACTGTTTTGGTTTCAACATTTGTCGTCAACATTGTCCCAGCAGCTGCTTTTATTGTCTTTGTCTTAATGTTTTACTTAAGGTCTTATGTTTAATGTATTTCTATGTAAAGCCTGGTGTCTGAATGGTGCAACATGAATTAACATTCCTTCCTGGACTCTTGCGTTTTGATTGGCTGTGTGAGCGAACACAAGGCCACGGATGTGTCTGGAGACTTGGCAAGAAAAAAGGTCGAAAGTGATTCAGGTCTAAATATTATTTATGTTCAAAACCAAAAAATTCAAAACACAGAGGGCGTCGAGTTCATAACTTAACGAACACACAGTATCTTATTAACTGTGCGTAAACAACTCTCGCAGTCTGAACTTGGTCCAGTGGGCAAATACAGTTTTATTCAAAGAGTGAGTCATCTGGGTGTTTTCCAAGCGTTCCAGTGTTTGTTCAGAGCGGTTCAGCACCTTCATACACACTGTTCTCTATCGCCATAATACATACACGACTTCCCCCAATCTCTACACTGAGTGCTGTGTAAAAATCACACTCTCAATACAAAAGTTATGTACAATATCATACAAAGAAGTTTCAGTGTTACAAAGTGTTTTAAGGGAAAAAGGACGTAACAACTAAGTTCTGGGGATATAAGTGTGATTGTGCATTTGTGTGCTTTTTGAATAGAACTGGACTTTACTCTCCAGTGTGTGTGTGTGTGTGTGTGTGTGTGTGTGTGTGTGTGTGTGTGTGTGTGTGTGTGTGTGTGTCGTCCAGCAGAGGGAAACATTTCACAGCACAGTGATGGTGTTATAGTCGAGATACCACAGAGAAAAGCTAAACAAAAAGGTTGTGTAAAGATGTGCGGGGAGAAGAAGAGGAGGGAGGACAATAAAAAGAAAACATTTGAAGGAGTGTGCAAATCAAAATCAGCAAAACTGTCGCGCCACATGGAGCGCTCATGGCAACCACACCGTATTTACACGTCAATAAATAAATCTGTTAATAAAATCTCAGAAATTAATCACAATAATTACATGACTCGGAAAGTTTGAGAAAGAAACTCCGTTCCAGGGTGACGTTGAAGAGCGAAATAAAAAACTCAACAAAAAAAGTCTGTTTGCATCACGGGAAGTGTTTTGTATGAAAGCTTCTTGTCTCAAAAGAATACAAAACTGAACAAATATTTGCTCCTGAATGTGATGCACTTTATTTGGCTCACTGTTGAGCCACCTGCATTCGGGAGCTCGGCTTTGTCTTAGCAAATGTGTTTGTATTTCACATTAGTGTTTTTGGCGAAGCTGCAACCATCTGAGAGAAAGAAGAAGAAAAAAAAAAACGTGAAGAAGAAAGCCAAGTGAAGATGTCTGTACTTTCATCCTGTCTGCTTTTGTTTGTCGCTTCTGCTGAGAGATACAAAATGGATTCTTTGATCTGAGTAAATCTCATGCGGAGCTGACAATGGCACTGCTACTCAGACTACTACGTGTGTGTGTGTGTGTGTGTGTGTGTGTGTGTGTGTGTGGTTGTGAGTGTTTTAATGGCATGAGAATAGGAGAGAGGGTGAGAGAAAGAGACGAAGGGACAGAAAGAGTGTGCGTGCGTGCATGTGTGTGTGTGCATGTGTGTGTGTGTGTGTGTATGGCTTGCTAAAAGGATGTTTTTTTTACGGGTAAGTCTCAGCAGCACACGCATCCTTCAGCAGGTTTCTTTGGTCCAACATGGCAACCTCCTGACAGCACGCAGTGAGTTCCCCGTCACGTTTTGTCTCCGTTAAACGGGCGAAGACTCACCGTCGTCAAACAAAAAAAAAAAAAAGCAATGGACATTCTCAGTGGTCACAGTTTGATGCGTTCCTCCTCACAGACGCACGCCACTGAAGACGAAAGTGAGCTTCACATGGTGGAGTTTGAACAAACAAAAAAGTCAGAATGAAAAAGAGAGAAGTACCTGACTCTCAGCTGCTTACTTGTCCAGCAAAGAGAAAGTCTTTGAAGAGTTTGTCTATCGGTTCCCCAGGGGGGGAGGGGGGTTGAGAGGGCATCAGGGTGGCGTGTGTGTGTATGTGTGTGTGTGCCGTATCAAGGAGAGGTCTAGACCTGCGTGGAGTAGGAGCGGTGCAGCGTTGCGTGCCGCCCAGCCGGATGGGCGGCGCATTGCGGCGAGTGCTGCTCCGGTTGGTCTAGACTTCGCTGGAAATGGAGCGAGACGGTATGAGGACATCGGGGGTGGCGGGGAACCGATAGGGCTGATGGTCATGTGATCTCGGTGAACGGAGATCCCCGCGGAGTCTGCAGGGGAAAGAGAGGAGTGAGAAAGAGAGAGGACGGGCCAGAGAGAAGGCGAGGGAGAGAGAAAAGTGAAGAAAAGAATAATCAAGAGAAATGCACGGGATGAGAGGCGAGTAAGAGGAGAAACCAGGTGCAACCGAGCAAAAAACAGAAATAAGGCAACGGATGACGGAGATAGTGAGGAGTGACAAAAGATTTAAAGTTGGTTAGAATGGTTGGACGTAGGTGTTGTAAGGCGGGGAGGAAGAGGAGAGTGCAGGATACTGGAGGAGAGTGAGGGACAAGGGAGCAGATTGAGAGGAGAGAGGCAAGGTGGGAGACAGAGGAAAAGAGGCAGTCAGGTGAGGGTTAGTGACGCTGACAGACCACAGAGGACGCAAGACATTTTTCAGAAATACTCGGACGTGGACTCGTGCTACACTGCTGCTCCACCCAAAAATAATTGGTGCGTTCCAATACCCATACTATCATACTATTTAGTATGCCAGAAACAATATGTAGTTATTCTGCCAATTTTTCTGGCCCACAATCATTTGATATGGTACTTTTCATAACACTGCCCCTTGAACTTTGACCCTCTTGTGTCATGGATGGATGTTTTCCCCAACTTCCTGTTTTATTTTGTAAAGTGCTTTCCCTTTGTGTCTTGTTTAGTTTGACTTCCTGTCTCTGGAATCACCCTGCCACTCTAGTAAGAGACTTGAGTAAGTCTAAAGTAAAGTTAAAACTTTGAAAGCCTAAACTTTGAGTTTCAAGTCCTAATGCCCTCTTTATCAGATGTAAGGCCATTTGTTTTTGTAGTTATCTTCAAGTCAAAAGGCACGAGTCATGAGTGTTAAAGTGCAGGTCGAGTCTAAAGTCATCAAATTTGTGACTTGGAAGTCATGAGACTTGAGTCCAAACCTTTTGTTTGTTTTGTCCCAATTGTGTACATACTGCATGCAGCAGTATGTACTTTGTCAGGGCAGCTGCAGTACATACTGAAAGTAAAAAGTATGCGATTTGGAACGGAGCCTCTATCTCTGTAAAACGCTGAGGACACCTTCAGCTGAAGCCAAGTGCTTTGCATTATATCAGAATGGTAAATGACACCTCCAGTGTGTCAGCCAAACTGCTGACTCCCCTATAAGAGATGAGTGACTCTAAATCCCCGATAAGAAGGAAAAGTGCAAACATTCACACTGGAATTTGTTCCCTCCTCTGGTTGAAATAAAACCGCGGCTCATTTCACACCGGTAGAACAAATCTCAGCTGCGTTCTTATCAGCTCGAAGGAGATTTAAAGGACTCACTCGCATGTTTGTGTTGGTGCTGAGGGTGCATGTGGTGCTCGGAGCATGCATGTGTGGGGATCTGGTCTTTTTCTTAAGGGAAGAGAGGGTCAACGGATTCAGGTAAGAGACAAGGGGTGTGTATCTCAGCCCCTCTTTTGTGAGCGCAGGCGTGCCTCGCACCCACCCCCGCCCCTTACCTGAGGGCCACTTAACTTTTCGAGTGGACTCTCCACACAGGGCAGCGTCACCATTGGCATGCCCAGCATGGACTCGGGGCGCTGGGGCCGCAGTGCGGGAGGACTCGGCAGCATCTGCTGGAAGTTGTTTATCACACAAGTCACCTGGAGATAGAGACCAGGTTAGAGTTAGAGAGAAGAAGAGAGAATGAAAAGCATGGCGAGGATTGACCCTACGCTAAGCCCCGCCCCCCACTGTGATAGTCCAATCATAGCTCAACAAACGTAGCTTGGCACAACATGCCTGTCAAGTTTTGGATTAACCCTAACTAACCCTAACCCTCCACATGCACGGGGCTATTTTAGGGGCAAACTGGTAACTCAAGAGTTTGGAAGGTGGTTTCCATTATTTTAGCCTAAAAAAAAAAAAACACAAGCCTAATTCGTAAGATATTCAGAATCAGAAATCCTTTATTAGTCCCACAGCGGGGACATTTACAAATGAACCTATTATTATTTCCAAAGAAGATGTCATTAGCCAACTACATTGTTTTGTGGGGTTAGTTAGATTAGGAAAATACCAGGATGCTAATACATTTTTAGAGTTTAGAGTCACAACATAGGCTTTGCCCTGCTCTTTATTTGGTATAGAGGACGATAACACCATAACATTTTAATTGTATTCACTCAACTATAACACTAGGGCTCACTCACACAGGACAACTCCACCCGGTAATACCTTTTGACCTTTAACTTGTTGTACTACATCATGTATGTGACGAATATAGTATGAGCTTTTGTGACGCAGGCGTAAACCAGTCTTCATGTGTAAAATCGGAAGAGGAAACGCTCAAAAAATGCCTTTCTTTCTCGTCTAGTCTCTCACCAGAAACACAGCGATGGCTCCGCCGGTGAAGAATCCCGCCAGGACGTCGGCCCAGTGGTTGCGGTACTCAGCCACCCGGACCACGCCCACCAGCATGGCCAGGCAGAAGAGGGTAAGGCTGATGGTGGGCTTGGTCAACCGCGTGCCTTTGGTCTTGAACACGAGTGTCACGTACATCTGCAGAGACATCATACAGGAGGGTACGTCAAACAAAGGAGAAATAGAACACACGCAATGTGTGCATTATTACAACCCGACAAAACACAACTTACTCTTCCTCACCACTACGGTTGTGTTCAGCAGAAAATCTCTGTTTGACTGTACACGAATGGAATATAAGAGGCCGTGAAATTGCATATTAAGTATATGCAAAGATGAGGGTGGATGCAGACATGTGTTTGATCTAGATCTAAGATGAAGAAGTTAAAGTTATACTGATGTTTTATGACTCCAATGTATTAAGATACTGATGTAAGAAGACAAACACAGACTTCAAAAACATTCCAGCAGGGTAAAAAATAGTTTTGCGATCAAATATCGCAAGTGATAAGGGGGAATTTAACTCAATAAACAATGTTTTTTTTTTTTTTGTTTTGTTTTTTTAACACTTAGTCTACTTTGACTAAATAAAAACTTCACTTCCCTTTTTTTCACTTTAAAAGCAAAATTTGTAATTTTGGAAAATATTCTCATTTGCTTTTTATGAGATAAATCTGTGCGATAAATATGAAGCTACAGCTAGCCGCTGGTTAGCTTAGCATAATGACAAGAAACAGCCAGCCTGACTCTGTGCAAAGGGAACTAAATCCGCTTCACAGCTCCTCAAAAATCTTGCTGATTAAAATGTTGTATGTTTTTTTTTTTTTGTTGCTGGTAATCTCACAGTGACAACAAGACTCCTGGCCAAGAAATGTTCCTGCACAAAACCGCTCATAACCAGAAACTGTTGTTTTTACACTTGGATGGATTACATGGATTAAACAAACAAGACTTTGTCTCGAGCTAAGCTCAGCTAACTGGCTGTAAAACATCGGGACAGTGTTGTCCTGTTTAATTGAGTGAGCAAGGTCTCGATTGGCAGCATACGTCAACAGAAGCACAAGGTATCACCTCCAGCATGCTACGACCTACCACTGTGTACACCGCGGAGTAGATGCTGAGCGCTGCGTCCTTGGACGGGAAAGATTTCCGCGCAGACATGACAACCAGCGGGTTGCCGGTGCAGGCACGGCGCTCTGCGATGTACTGCATGGTGGACTGGCATCCTAACGCTGTGTAGTTTGGTCGGCAGGCAGACAGGAAGTGAGGTGTCTGGTTTCCTGTCACCACCTGGCCGGCATTGACAAAGATGGTGGTGGTGAACAGGCCGAAGGCGTAGACACCTGGGTAGGAGACGAATATGAAGAAGAGTTGGGGTGGGGTTGTACAATTAGTGGAAAAGGCGAAACAGAAGTGGCATAAAACGGAAAAAAAGGCAGAGAGACGGAAGGGAGAACAAAGTTAAAGATGTATCAGAAGATGAGGAAAAGCACATTAGCTGTTTAAACGATTTCAACACGCGTAACAGTATGAGATATAACGGGTGATAATAAGTTCGTCCTTCCTAAAATAGCCCCAACACATTATTATCAGCTGAGGTGTGAAATTGCAACAAGAAGCCTCCACCTCAGCTGATTCAGCTCGAGATGCAAATGTGTAGGCTGCTTAATATTCACAAGTGTCTTCCTGCCATGATCCTGAATATATTAACTCAAAGATTATATCGCAGTTTATCCTCACATTAACAGCTACATGCACGAGCTGTGGTTGACAAACTCGAGTGTAGCAGGTCAGCTTCTTACAAGTCAACCTTTTTCTTTCAACTTGTTTTGATCTTTTTTGATTTTGTCTGTTTGTGTCGAAACCGCACACCTAGGCACAACAAAAAAGCCGTTTCACAGGCCTGTAAAGAGCAGAGGGGCTGTGTAATGCAAAGCGGTGTGTTCACCTAGGAAGCGTATTATGCGTCTCAATAGGGGGTTGAAGTAGCAGCAGTCTGCAGTGACAATGGTCTTCTCCTGCGTTCCCTCTGCCTTGGTGAAGAATGCACACAGCTCTCCAACAAGGATCTGTGCACACAAAGAAAACACGGAAAACCTGAAATGGAATTTTAGTGTCACACTTTTCACGTACACACAAAGCTATGTGTTGGTACAGTGAATTTATCGAACTATTTTACCAACTGTACTGTGGTCATGCTCCCACACACAGAGAGGTCAAAGGTCAAGGTAGGTTACGGCCCAGAAACCGCTGAAGCTGCGAGATATTCAGTCATTTGAATAACAAAATGGTACATGAAGAAAAGTGTGTTGAAGGTCCCAGCTGCTCATCCTATCTTCACAGGATTTTATAGAACATTTTTGTATATGCATGGCTAAAAATGGTGGTATGGCAATGTCATAAAATTTGGTGAAGACTATCATTGCGTCCTCATGGTGAATTGTAAAAACGTTTGTGATCCCCTGACATTTTTATCTAGTGCCATCATCTCAAAATGTGTCCAATACTTTACGTTTATGACCAAATATAGTTGTGATAATCAACCAATGTTGCCATGCTTACATGCAAAACTAAAATTGTGATCATGGGAAACATTACCTGCTAAACTGTCAACATTGTCTACACAAGCATCTTAGCATGTTATGTAAGTTAGCATTTAGCTCAACGCACCACTGTGCCTACACATAAAGAGCTGCTAGCACGGCTGCAGACTTGTTTGCTAATTATAAATAGTGCATTACACTATAAATACATAGCAGATCTTCAAAGTATATTATTAATAACTGCACAGGCAGAAATAATTAGCACTGAAATTAAGCAGATGCTGGAACCAATTATACATTAAAAATAAACAGATTATATAAGACAAAGCAGAAGTGCCCTAAACCTGCATTCTTTCTGATGACCAGCAGGGGGCGGATCCACTGGTTCCAAAAATAAGTTTGATTGTATAGAAGTCTATAAGATCTTCTCACTTGGTTTATTACCTCAATTCTTTTTATTAAACATTTTCCTAATGAGTTCATGGTCTCAATCGCTAATTTCAAGTCTTCTTCAATACAGCATGACATTCATTTAGTAAATTACAGTCTCATTTAGAGTAAAATAGACGATAAAGCAGGGGAGGCTTTAGGGCGTGGCAACCTTGGGATTGACAGGTCGCTCCCACAGCGTCGTTCAGCGTTCGGTTGTACAAAGTAATGACAAGTCAAGTCCTTGACAAACGTCAGAGAGTAAAAAGTGTGTACGAAGTTGGCTGCTCATGTCTTTCGGTGAGTACATTTTGTTTTAAGCCAGTTCTACGCTAGGCGCAATGATCATCCCAATGAAAAACACAGCTACGTGAATTATGGAGGCATCTTGCTAACCAAGCTAGCTCCAAAGCATTAGCGTTAGCTGCTAAGTTAATGGGCCTCGCTCTTCCTCAGCTCCGCCCTCTGGTCCAAATATGGTCACTTCTGGCTCCAAAAAAACAAGACGTATCGGCCAAAATGCCAATTCTCATTCTATCGTTTTCAAAACGGTAGTCCACAAACCAATGGGTGGTGTCACGGTGACTACGTTCAATTTGTATCTACATTCTATGATTATACTGTATACTACAACGTATTTAGCGGCCATTGTTGTTGGGAGCTCGCAGATATGTGTCTCTTTGAGAGGAGCATCAGGCAGGTAGCAGGTTTTTTGCCAGGTGATTGTGTTCCATTTACTCCCCGTGAGTCTGAACAGCGGTGCCTCTTCAGACTGACGATCCCTTAATGGACTGCAACTGGGAGACTCATCTGTACGAGAGCCTACAGCACTCAAAGGCGCTGGCAAAGACTAAAATTTAGCTCCCTCATGAATAACTATCTATGACAGAAATATGCTTAATCTTAAATCATCCTGACAGTTTCCATGCTCTGCCGTGACACCAGAGGGACCCACTTTAACGCTGACCGTGTTCCACAAAACCCATAAACCTTGTTCTTCCTCTTTCCGTGCTTGACATAATCCCCCATTTATCCCCCGTCAGTGACAACGTGTGAAGCGCCGCTTTATGTGGAGGAAAAGCAGGAAGCAGTGAAAGAAAGAGAACCAGAGAAAGACAAGAGAGACAAAGAGATGAAAATCATCATGTTTCAGTCAAGTCTCATGCGTCTGAGCTTTCTCAAGTGGGTCCAACATGGTCAAATTTGTTAATAGCATACAGAGGCCCAGTCAGTGCAGCGGTGCTGTGAAGTGCGTGCCCGGCCGAGTGCTTTCTTCCATTAGTGAAACGCAACCCTACTGGGTGTTCCATGGCAACCCTCGAAACGCTAATACGAGCATGAAATCAAAGCTAAGGGGGTTTAATCAGTAGCTTCAAATCAGAGATGTTCGGAGCACCGTCACACTGTGGACAACCATTTATGGGCTAATTAAAGACAGCATAGCGGCGGTTTCCATGGGGACTGCCCGACCGAGGAGGGTTATGAGCATGTGTATACCACAAAGTGTGAGATAATGGTGGTGCGCTGCCACTCATGAACACTTTGCCTCGGGCGAAGCTGGAAAGCAAAGGCTGTTCGGCTGTTTGGAAGCATACGACGGCCCCTTTTGTCCAATACTGTTATTCAAAGTGAATGCATATTCTGTGAATCTGTGATAGGCCTCTGAAGACCGTCAGTCTACAAGTTCCCCACAGCTTTTAAAATCAACCCACCACTGCTACGCTCTCGGTTGTTCCTTATCTGAGTCGACGGTCTGAGGACAGAGGCTGTCGTGTGCTGTATAGATTGTAAAGCCCCCTGAGGCAAATTTGTGATTTGTGAGATCGGGCTGCATAAATAAAATACACTCAAAGTTAGAGGATCTTTTAGACAAACGTGTTGCAAATTGGGTTTGTGTATATACATGCTTATTTACTTTCTTTCTTGCTGAAAGTTACATTTAGATGAGAATATTGATAACTCTCTCATGTCTATGCTTTAAATATTAAGCTTTTACACTTTAACAATCAAGATAATTACACCCGCGCAAAAGCGGCGCAGCTGACATTGCCAGTGTCAGACCGATGCAGTTGACATTTTCACGGCGTCGTGTAAGTAGCAAATGTACCTGCGGCCATCTGTGCGTGTTGGTCTTAAACGAGGCGTGCTCAGGCGCATTGTTGGCACGTTGCTATCTCGCGCCAAAACCTGGTCTCAATGACGCAGTGTTTTCCTGCTATCTAAATACAACCCCTTCCCCCCTCACGCCTTTCTCTGCGCCCAAATTGTGCTTCGTTTAACAAGCAGACGTGGAGTTGGACACCGCCCTAAATGCACTTGCGCCATGCGAGATAGAGTTTTTAAATACCGGCCCATTTTGTCACTTTTTGGACAGAAGCTTTTTCCTGCTAATTCCAGTCTTTGTGGCTCTGACACAGCTTTTGCTTTGTGGCAGCTAAGTGAACTCTGTCTTTAAAATCACCCACAGATTGAGAAGCTAATATGAGAAGAGTGCTGGGCGTGGTTGAAGTGGATGCATCTCGGTTTGCACTGTTTTTTAATTCGTTTAAAGAGAAGACCACAGGGCTCATCTGAGACTCGCCTAAATAAACATAACAAGAAGTAACTGTCTTTACATTAGAAAAAGAAAAAAACACAAATGCAATGCATGCTGGGAAGTACAGGCCAATAAGCTGCAGAGAAAAAAAAGTTTCTAAATAGCTTCATTCGATGTGAGAAATTAAACGTGATTTAGTCAATTCATTAATTCAAATTACAAGACTGATTATAAATGAATGGGTCATGTAAATGCTCCGGCTTCTATCCACTGATTCAACGATTAAAAAGTGAGTTGATTCAACATGATTGATGATGATATTCAAAGTGTAAAAGAGTGTCTCACAAGGTAAACAGGGAGTTGGTTTCCCCACATTTCTCAACTACCGAACACAAGTTAATAGAACATTACTTGTGTGTTCGCTCACGTGTGTTAAAGCAAGAGACTGACTAGCTTCTGTTCTTTAAATGCAAAAAAAACAACCTGCTATTACATTTCCCAACCCTAACCCTTCTGAAACCAAACCTATGCCGTGAGAGACAAGAGCAGGAGAGTCTGAGAGTGAGAGCGTGAGAACACGAGAGGAAAGTTGAAGAGTAAAGAAAGAACGAGGGGAACAGTATGAGGAAGAAAGAGCAGCCATGGGGTTGGGGGTAATACTGCAGGAATGAATTATTCATGCTTGGATGGCATTCATTTGAATCATGTAGAGCATTATTTCAACCAACATCCCTAAATTATCTCCCTGCGCTGCAGTGGCTCCCGCTCGCTGCCTCTGCCGAGGACCCATAGTTAAATATGACGAGGTTGTCGCTGCAGTTTAAGGACGAGCGGATTATAATTCCTATAAATTAAAACCGCTCATCCAGTCTACACTCTGACAATGCAGGATGAAGTCCAGGATGATATCTAGAAATAGCAGGATGAGCTTGAAGATTTTAAAAAAAAAAAAAAAAAACACCCAAGTTGTGTAATCGTGTATTACATGCGTACTCGCGTGCATGATTTAGGCGCAGAACAAGAGAAAGGAGTGAAGGCCTGAAACATTAATACACACACGAGACCCGATTAACTCTGCGTGCGTGCACAAACAACGCCATTTTCCGTCCGCACAAGGAAGCTGGGGGATTGTGCTCTGTGTGTGTAAGTAATCAGATCTCGATTTGTGTCAGTGGGTATTAGTCAAAAAGTGCATTCAGAGTGGCCCTTTTTATGAGTATGTGTCAATTATAAGACAACTCAGAGCGTTGGGATGAATGGACAGGATTGCAGAGATGAGAGAGGAGAAGTGGGAGTCAGGGAATAAAGGACACAAGAAAGCTTGGAGGAAGGCTTTTAAAGAAGAAGAGGAGGAAACAAGATGCTTTATTTATATGTAATTATTTCACATATAAATCAGTAGATATGCAAATTCAGACGCTGGGGGGAAAAAAAGGCCGGATGATGTGCTCATCCTCCACGACGCCGATCTCAACAAGCTCTTTTAAAGTTAATAGCGAATTTGTAGGATTTAATCGCTGTGTAAAAACCAGCTTTACTCGTGTGTTTCCTGTACATTAAAGCCACAAAGCAGAAGACAAACAGGCCGCTGTGCCATCATCGTGCGGTAATGATGTCAATAAAACGGCAAGGACGAATCTAGCGTCTTGGAATAAGCCTGAACGACGGCGCTGCAGCAGAGCCGCGAGATGCAGATTGCTTCCATTACTATCCCCTTCTGCAAACAGCAACCGGCTCTGTTCAGGCTGCATTAGTGATTAAATAAAGTGGCAAGCAAAATAGAAGATAACAGAGACATTGAAACAGATAGAAATATAATGTATGCTTGACTCTATTACATACAATGTACCAAATGCTGCAAAAAAAAACAAACTACCAAAAGGAGTACGACTAAACTATTGTGGTTTTTAACATGTTTATACAGCTTAAAATCTCTTTAATCTCTTTAATACTAACAATAATGATGCCAACAGCTTTATTTGTATAGCACCTGTCATACACAACATGCTGTTTGCGTTGGCGCATTAGAAAAAAGAATATGTTTATAAAAGATAGAATAAAAGAGCTAATAAAAGGAGTAGCACATATGGATGTTGAACTATGTTAACTAAATGGCTGCTTGTTAAGTAGGTCTTCACATGCATATCTAATGTGGCTGGGCAGAGCGAGTGTTGAGTGTTGAAGCTGAAAGCAGTTCCTCCACTCGTTTAGTGGGATACTTTAGGAACAGCATCAGAGGACCTTGTTGGTGTAATATATATATATATATATATATAATTAAGAGCTTTGTATGTGAGTAACCCAACCTCAAAATCAATTCTAAACTGAAAGGGGATTCAGTCCAGGGTAAAACAGGAGTAATGTGGTCTCTTTGTTTAAAGTCTGGCAGCGGCAGAGTTCTGAACTCGCTTTTTTTGGTAGGTCAGTGAAGAGGGCATTACAATAGTCCAATAGACGTATGAATCAATTTATCGCCGTCCTGATTGGCTAAGAACGGTCTTACTTTGGCAACATTTCTCAGGTGGAAGCTTACTGTCTTGGTCACTTTGCAAATATGGGATCCAAAGACATTTAACTCGTGACTTTGCTCTGGTGATCCAGGTTTTGGAGGTTCTTAAAGAAGGTTTCTTTGTTGCTTTCAAGTCGTTTTATCGAGGCCAAACAGGCAGTCAGAGACCACAAGGCCATTGGGGTTCGCAGGCTCAACAGAAATGCATTCATCTGAGTATCTATGGACATTTTTCTTAAACTCGTGTAACCTAATGGAAACACGTATAAGAAAAACAACAGGGGACCAAGACAGCTTCCTTGTGCAATACCCAACGTCTTCAGATACACGATCATTCATGATATTTTCTACCAGTTATGAGGGAACGAAACCAGTTGGTTAACAGTCTTGGTATCCTTTGTTATGTAACAAGATGACTTTGTGAAGAAGAAATGTCTTGGCCTTGAATCGTACGACCGTGTCTGAGGGTAAAAGCCATTATCGGTTCCAAACGGCCACACTCAAAGTTGGAGGGAGAAGCCTGGCGTACGTAATGAATAATAAACTTTAAATGGCAAGAAAAATCCTCACTCATAATTCAGTGATTTAGCAGTCGTGAGAGTCTTTCTTTGCCATCTAATTGAACAAAAGCACCCTGCTGCTCTTCTTTTGTACAGACCGAGCGCGGAACCATTTCTGTGAAGTGCAGCTCTGCGGCCATAAGACGTAATGCTTCTGACAAGATTGAGACGGTTATTCATGTGTAAAGTACGGAGCGATGCCTCGCTGTCACTGCTATCCCATTATCTGCTATCATCTACAGCGGCCTCAATCTCTGCAAAGCAGCGCTTATGTGAGATTTGGGCTAATGGACGATATGGACGGCACCTGTGTGAGTTCAACGGGATCAACATCGCCTCTCCTCGCATGTGCTTTTCACCAGAACCCTGCCTGTATAGAACGGATGGTAAACAGGAGACTGACGAAGAAAGACGACCGAGAAAAGAACACGATCTCGGATCACGGACGGACGGGCACGCCACACGTAAACGCAAACACAGAAGCATTCGCAAGGGCACTTTACGCAGATCTCAGTGCATCGACTGAAAGGGAGGCATGTGCAAAAGCACGCAGATGCACACAGATAACAATATCACAGGCAGGCAAAGCGATGCCCTCGTTCTACTGAGCACAGTGTGGTTGCACATCGTAACCCATTTTTAGCCTGCTGAGAATCTGTCCTGGCGCCCAGTATTACAATGGTCTTAGGAGAATAGATTTATTCCATTTTACAGAAGCAAAACCTCTTTGTCACTGTGTTGCAACACCTCTAATCTCTCTCTTTCCCACATTCACCTTTATTCTTTTCTTTCCACTTTCTTTGCACGCTTTATTTTTTGTGTTTAGTTCAATATGAAATAGAAATAATGTTGTTTTTTATTTTATTTTAACAAGCAAGTACTTTAGAAGTATACTGAAAGCATCAATAAGGCAGCACTGAGTACACTTTAATATCTGTTAATGTTTTGCAGGTAATATCATTATCGCGATATTCATCAACGTTAACGCATAACGCATATTTTCCTCATATTTTCCTCATATTTTATAGAAAAGTGATGCCTGCATGTAATACAGCATTACTGTTTGTGGTTTTTCTTTTTTTTTTTTACCTTTCACTCTCACACAGACATATCAGCGCTAACAAAACATTTCATACTGCTGCAGCTTCACATTTAATGCTGGTGAAACATGGGAAGGCTTTTATTGTGAAGGAGCTGGCGTGATTGTTCATCAAAAATGTGTCCAGGAAATAAGAAAACATAATTGAATGCAGGTTTTTTTGGGTTGTTGATAGCAGATACGTGTTACATATTACAGGGAATAATGGAACAAGAAGGAGCAGCCACATGGAGCCAGATCAACAGGCTGTGCAACTAACTAACCAACTAACTAACTAACTCACTAACCAACTAACTAACTAACTAACTAACTAACTAACTAACTAACTAACTAACTAACTAACTAACTAACTTGTGTATCTGACAAAGGAGCTGCTCAACAAGTGTTTGCCGTATTATTAAACTGCATTTGTCACCAGTAACCTCAAGTGTCATCAAATCAAGCAGGACTGAAATCTTATAAATCTTATATTATAACTTTAAACCTACCGTGCAACTGTTGTAGCCAAATACCAAGTCTGACAGGCAGCAAAGATGACCTCATGACATAACCACCAAGAAAATAAATAAAACTGAGCAGATTAGTCGTTGTGTTTTCCACTTCCAAAATACTGTGCAAGCCAAATGCAAGGATGTAAGAATAGAGGGTGGCGGGCTGGGACGCACCCCTGTTGTGAATGCAGATTGGGTACTGGCACTCGTCAGAGATCTCTGAGGTGCTGGCAGTCCATCAGCCACCAGGACCCCTGAGGTGGATCTCCTGTCTGCCTGACAGGAAAATGAATCAAAGCTAAGAAGCAGAAATGACAAACACTGTTCCGTCTAATCTCATTTCACAGGGATGAATTCTGCCAAAACCTCAAGATATAAGCAAGAGGAGGCATAACCCCCCCCCCCC
>CALSBV010000306.1:1439396-1480568 GCA_943590825.1 Bovichtus diacanthus
GTGAAAGATCTGCAAACCTCACACACTGCAATGGTTGTCTGTCTCTCTGCACATCCCTCCTCCACGACTCTTCTCAACACGCATCATCACTCTCTCCATGGATGTCTCGCTCAAATGATGACAAACAGCTACATTAAAACAATCATGTTTGGCGCTGGCTCGTGCTCCCAACTCTATCTCGTGCTTTGACAGAGGAGAGCATGATAAATAGGCTTCGTGGGCTGAACAAACGACTTCCTCGTGAAAATGACCCTGAGAGCTTTGTTGGTTGTTTGCAAACGAGTGAGAACGAGAGATTGAAAAGTATTTTATGGTCTATAAAAGTTCGGAGGGAGTACTTAAGGGGGAAAAAATGTGGAGGGAAGGGGAGTCGGAGTAAGAAAAGCGGAAGAACCAACGGTGCATTCACATTCAAGAGGGAGAAGACGAGGGGAGCCAGAGAGGGTGGGAGGAGGATTTGAGCCGGGTGAGAAGGGGTGAGTGAGCAGAAAAGGAAGGGAGGCAGGTGAGCAGAGAGCAGGAGAGAAAGGAAAGAGAAAGTGTGAGCTTTTGCACTGTGTGTGGAAAAGGACTGAACGGAAAGGAGAGCAAGGCACAAGAGGAAAGAGCGGCGTTGCCTTAATCGTCCAGCAGTACGGCTCTTTAAAATAAAATAGAAAACTCCTCTCCAATCATCATGCACACTGCCGTGGTCTTAACGGATCATATGCCACACAACCTCTCTGCATGTCCTCAGTGTGGTCACACACGCATCCCTGCAGTGCTCCGAGCACCGCGGGGAAACCCTGCGCATGCACATTACAGAGATTACGCCGCGGCGAAAAACATCTATTACTATCCCACCACCTGCCCCAAGCTCTAAACCCCTTTTGTCTGCCAAGTCATACAGTTTGCAATCTGTGTGTTGCTCACTCCTTATTAATGAGTAGGGCAGGGAAGTAGCCAAAAAACATACTATTTTAATCACTTCCGCACAAACAAAGCTTAACGCTTGCACAGTTGCCACTCGTCTGTGCAGCGAGGTTTTGGCGAAAAACGCACGACGGGAGGAATGACACCGCATGAGTAGTGTGAGGGTTTGTAAACGGATGTTTCCATATATTTGTTTCTGTTTCATGGACGTGGCTCCCATTTGCTTCACTTCCTCAAGACTTTCCTCCGTGCAAGAGAGAAAAAAGACAACGTTTTTCTTCCAAAATCCACAGAATTGATATACAAATGGTCATTTCGTGGGTGAAGTATGTATTACGTTTGCATATGTAAGTGTGTATCCTGTCTGCAAGTCCAAAATCCTGCAGTGTTGAAATAGTTTTGATCGGCAATGACAGCAGCGACGACAATGAGAGCGCAAGACACGGAGTGAGGGGGAAATATAAAGGGGAGGAGTCGTAACAGCCAGCTTCTTGACATCCACGTCTGTAAGAAGGAACTCCTGTCTTGTATCACGTCTCACGCTTGTTTTGACAAAGTTTGGAGACCTATGTCAGTCTGGGATTCCTCCCAGCGCGTTATTCAATCCTCGACATGCGGCAAATATCTACAATTTGTCATTCAATTGCAGTAAAACCACCAAAGCCGACAGCTATATGAGCCGACAGCTGTTTATGTGTTAAAGCTCAGTTAAGACAAGGAGAAGTATTTGCAATGTGACCAGACAGGGTGAGGTGAAAGACCATAAAAAGATTATATAACAGTTATTCAGCGGTACGCAGGTTGGGAAGTCTCTGCGGCTCGTTGTTCATCAAGGCGTCGATGTAAAGCTGCCACACGTCACACAGTCGTCCTGCTTATGAAGCTCGCCAGCTGGAAACCAAAGAAAAGAAATCTGCTCTTCGTTCAAATTGAGTTGAATTAGCTCGATCGCACCTCAGAGACACTTTATATGTGTGTGTGTGTGTGTGTGTGTGTGTGTGTGTCTTAGCCTGCATGTTTGTCCTAGTTTGAGCGAGTGTGCATATATATATATATATATATATATATATTTATATATCCTTCTTTTGAGAATGTTTCCCTGTCTCCCCAAGATGTGCAAATGTCCGTATCGTATCAAACAGACTTTACGGCCGACGTGAACCTGAAGAAACAAAAGCCCGAGGGTGAAGAAGAAGAAGAAGAAGAAGAAGAAGAAGAGTACACGAACATGTCTAACTGGATAGACGACAAGGTTCGGGGATTTCTGTCGTTAAGGGCCGACGGCGAAATGGTCAGACAAATTGAAGGAGTGGCAAGAGACTCACGTGACCGCGATGTAATCTGTGTCACGACGTGCCTCCTGCGCGCTGTACTCAGGCGCCACGCCTCACCGAAGCCAAACCAGGGTATTCCCAGTAAGTGGGGATGCTTCTGCTTCACACTGTTGTGTGACTCCTGGCGTGCGCTACACGTGTGGAAAGAAGAAAAACCAAATTCGGACCAAATTCTCCAGACAATATCTGGAGTTTATGGGGGATGGTGTGTGTGTGTGTGTGTGTGTGGGGGGGGGGGGGGGGTGTTGGTTGGCTAGAGTGGGGAGACTTCCTGTGAGGTGTGAAGCTACCAGAGTGTTACCCACCATTAAACACACAGGCCTATTTATAAAGACGTGGGAGGCAGCCACAGAGAAGCGACGTGTTCTGTCTAATCTCTGCACGTCGCTCAGGTGTTAATTAGGCTTGTGAGACTCGGTGTGTGTGTGTGTGTGTGTGTGTGTGTGTGTGTGTGTGACACAGACACTTGTGAGAGAAATTATTTTTTGTGTCAAAGTGTCAAGTTTTCAAAGTGAATTAAGTGAGAAAAAAACACGGAATGCAAAAAGCGGATATGTCAAAACACCTGTTGATAGATCAGGTTCAAAGCCACGTGAAACACTGGAAAACAAATTGCAAACAGTGGAGGTGTCTCTTGTAGGGGTGGGGGTGAGGGGAGAGGGGGGGGGCGGCTTCAGCTGTGTTACAGCAGTGCCCTCTGGTGGATGCTCTCCTTATTGTATCCTCATTATATCAGATTAATGGGAACATAATTGCTGTACAAATCCATGTTTACAAAAAAAAATAGTGCAGGAGCTCTTTGGAAAATAAAAAATAAATGCAACACCAGAGAAACGCTTTCACCATTTGTCCACAGTTTTGGTTGGAAGAGAACTAAAAACATGTCCGTCACACGTTTCATGTTTTCAATACAGGGACGTCAGGGAGAACAGAGGAGGATCAAGACCCCGGCCGCTCCGATGTGGCTTCATGTAGACGACGGCTAAGGAAACCATCACACACACACACCTCATTTTTAATACATGGAAGTGAGAGATTCAGTGTTTCAGACAGAAGCTAATCTCATAATATATTATGAGATAGAGGTTGAATCTTTCATATTATAAAAATCTTCGGCATTATTAATATTTCATTTGGACCCTGCCCTCGTCTTTCATACAAAAACATGCAAAACATTAGCAGGGATACATGCAGCAATGAATCTAATGCATTCCACAAGAAAATGACCTTGTGTGCCTCTCCAAACTCCATTTGCCATTTGGACTCGTTCATGTTTATTTATTTAAATGTTTTTTAAAGACATATGTGAGGCTTTTCAAATATGCAGAGAAGAACTGGAGTGTTTAAATGCATTATTATGTTTTTGAAGAAAACCAGGATGAGAGAAAGTGCAAGAACCTCACCTGCTCGTCCAAGAGTCACGCCACCTTCCCTTGAGCACTTAACCCTCCCCCCTTTTTATGATACCCCCTCCCCCCTCTAATCATTTCGACACTGTCCCTGCAAATCTGTACCTTTAAAAAAAAAAAAATCCCTATTATATATATAAATCACAGCTGGTATGAAAAGGCCAAAGGGGAATAGCTGTAACGGTGCAACTAAACGTGCACACAGGTCAAAAGGGGACATGAAACCTCTCGCAGTGCGTCACGTGTCTGCAGCCTACATGCATTGCTGAGAGAAGAGCTGTAAAAAGTATTTACAGTGGGGGAATGGGGCTTTATGTTCGCCCCTCCACTGGCCTGGATAAGTGCCTCATCAGAGGCTCTTCGCAATAGAAAGCTGCATTCTCCATTACAGCTCTCCACTGAAGCACACGGTATTAGCTTTAAACAGAAATTACTTTTTAACTGCAAATTTGCTTGTGTGCCCCCAGATGGCAGAGAATCATTATATTCATTTGAGGGTGAAGGTAAAGAGAGTTTGTGCCATCCACACAGCAAACAGAAAATATCTTCAATATGTAAATAAAATGTGCTAGATAGATTTTTATTTTTGCTCCCCCGGGTGAAAAGGTTAAATAATTCATCCTATTGTGTCATCAGCCTTTACAAGACGGGGTTAGATGAGGAGGGGAGACGATGACATAAATTTGTGCACATTAAAACGGGATTAATCAAAGGTTACTGGAAGGTGATGTCGAGAAATCTGCACAGAATCGGAGAAAAAAAAGACGAGCACCGGCGGGGAATCCCGCTGAAAAAAAAATGGGAAATGATGGAGCAAAATGGAGGGGATGGACGAGACACGCAGAACAAGATGGCTGAGTGGGTAGCGCTGATAGAAAAGGTTGTGACTTGTGATTAGGGCAGGCAAGATGAAAGGAGTCAGAAGAAAGAGAGCCGGGATGAAGAATGAGTCTGGCTGATTGGTTTCCATGGTAACTGCTGATGAGGTGTGGGGCTAAATAAAAGAGCAGGTCCCTCTGGTTTGGTATGGATCACTGTCACATTTCACTCACACACACACACACACGCACACACACATTAAATTCTGAGGGTGTGGAGGGACACGGTTGATGGGCAGTCTCACACCTTTCCTCATTACAGGCCGAGGGTGAGTCACATAGAAATAGAACAGGAGTAGAGCGGACGTTGTGACGGTGACAACACACGTCAGAAAAGCGTGGTCGCAGAGAGCGGGCGCAGAGCGGCGGGGAGTGAGGCGGAGTGACCGTTAGACCCAGAGCTGCAGCTACCAGCCATTCCATGTAGCCAGTGACGCATTAAAGCATTGTGGGTAACTGCAATCGCCAATTGTGAACTAGCGGACGGCTGTCTTGTAGCTAGCTTGCTAAATTAGCCTGGAAGTTAATAGTTCGGGAGACACCGGGCAAGAATGTTTACCGTCTCTTTCTCTATTGTGGTCCAGCTCAGAAAGTACTGACGTCATCATTCAGATTTTAACTCCTAAATGTCAAACATGTTGGAAATTATCGGTGGAGGCCCGATAATCTGGGCCCAACATCGGTACCGACCAAAGTCCCGGACGTGATTTTCCCTTGAAAATTGCCCAAAGCTCCTGTAGTAAAGCCTTAAAGGAAACAGGGACGTTCTAACTGCACCTCACGTTACATAGTCTCGCACATGACCCCCTGTTGAACCAAATGTATATGTAAATGTCTGTATTTCAGCATCACTTTCCCTTCTATTGTTGGTCAGCGAGCAGCTACTCACCTACTTCGCTCACACAGATTTGTCAGTCCGCTCCAGAGTGCCTTCTGGCCAAAAGCCCATTTCTCTAATATCAACTTATTAATAGTTCACTGACATTGCTCTACTCGTTTCACAAAGCAGCTCAGGCACTTCAGCAAGAGCAGTGGTTACTCAACATGTAACGGGCTGTCAATCATCATCATTTTCCTTTTTTTTTTTATGTGAATAATTGATTCGTTTTTACTTAAGTTTTCCTGTTTTTCGAGTCACGTGGAACCGAACCTGCCCCAGCATACACAAGGCTAAAAGGCTCATCACAGGGCTAACACAGACCCACGTCACGGGTCTGAGCCGCTCGCAGCGTCCTGAAGCTAGGTCGCAAAAAAACTCCTGGCAATGACAGAATATGCAGAGAGGCCCAGGACTCAAACCCTCACAGTCAATAATCAATGTAATGTTGTTTAAGGCAGCAGAGTGGCTCCCAGGGTTTGACTCTTAGATGCATGGGATACATGTAGGTTATGCATGTTATTCGGTTCTCTGAAGTGCCACCGGGGTGTGATTGTGGACCGGCAACCTTTCCAAGGTGTTTCCTTGTGGAAATGTGTGTGTGAAACAAGGTGTTGGTGTGAAATAGTACGGACGCTCAGTAACACTTTTATTTACGGGACGACAGCAGCAGAGTGGGACCGACTGCACACGAACACTGAGGAGCGGCTTAATGCAGAGGAGCAGTGCAAACAAAATCATTTCTGCTGTGTCGTTGCTCTTCACTTCGTGATGAAGTAACATCAGCGCTTCAGAGAAAACCTTCTCGTTTCATTCTTCTAAATTCCGTCTTTACTAATCTTAAGGTCACTTCAAAGAATGTAACTTCAGGTAGGACAACTAATACAAACAATACCGTGTAATATCTTTCTATACGAGGGCATCTTCTAAGAAAATATTCCAGATCTACGTTAAAGATCCGTTTGTTCTGCAGAATCAGTGATGAGATTGACTCTGTGCTGTGACTCAATGCTCTGGTGTCCAGCGTGATTCAACATGAGTCAAGTTGCCTGATTATATCTAAATGCAGAATAATATTTCCGATCTGTTCACACCTTTTGACTGTCCACAGAATATGAGGTTCCCCTCCCTGCGGAGTGCAGTAGCACCGGCTCTTTGTCTGACTTCCATTCATGCTCTCGTCTCTACAAGCAGAAAAAAAAAAACACCACCTTTTTTCACTGTCCTCCATTACAGGTAACAGCTGCCGGCCTCTTCCCCCTGGCCCTGATTGCTTGCTCGGGTTCTCCATCCCAGTACAAATAGATAGAAATACTCTCTGCCTCTCCATCATACACACACAGACACACACATATAGATGCGGAGTTATCGAGGGAATTGACTGGGACCCGAGGGCTGATAGCTGATGTGTGGGAGGCATATGGCGGAGTGGCCTAATGGAGAGCTTTTATAGTGTATTATAACCAAACAGTGTTTCACAGGGAGGCTCACGTGGGGCGGGGCGGGTCAGTGCAACTCTTGTATCCTGCTCGGTCCTGCGGGGCCAGGCACACACAGAGGTGCAGTAGAGGTGCACGATGAAGACTTTCTGAGGTGTTCAGGTGAAAGGGCAACTAAAATACACCTGCATGCCTCTCATGACACATTTACTTGCAGTTAGCTACAAAACAGTGTGTGTGCAAGGATCGCCAGGTTTCAACAAAAAGGCCTGTTCAACAAATGCATTTATTTTCTTTATTATCAAACGGGCACAGGTAAAAGTATGCATAAAAGTATGCCTAAAAGTATGCAGAAGTAGCTGTTAGCGGTTCTTATTTGCAATGTACTCATGGGTGTGCAGGCAACTTTGCAGGGATGATGCTCAGGCAAGGTCTGGAGTTACAAGCAACGTCTTTTTCTTATCATTTCATGTCTGTGTGTTCAGATTTGAGTTATCACTCCCGGAAGGAGTACGGATTTGTGACGCAAATGGCAGCAATCGGGTGCTAAGTCTTGCCTCCATGTTTGTGAAAGCTGCTGCTGCAACGGCTGAGTGCGTTGGTAAACTGCCAAACTACAGTAACTGACTTCATACAGTGTCATTGGCTTCTGTTTGAGATGACATGTGTATAGTTTTAGGTCGTAATCAAGTTAGACTTCATTTTGAAAACGTGGATTTATTAATACTATGATATCAGTATGGAAGCAAGTGGAAAAAAGAAATTGAAAAAGAAATTTCTATCTTAGAAAATCCATTTTCTAAGATATAAATTAGTTTTATCTACCGTTTATGACTTAGGAACAGGTAAAATAAAGATTTTTTTTCAGGATAATCTTTAAGTTTTTTAATAAATTCATTAATCAATCATTTTGTCGTGGTCATTTTTCTATGTAACTTTACTTCATTTGTGAAAACAGTTTTTTTGTTGTCATTTTTCAATTCTTTGTTGTTGTAATACCAACTACGGCCTCAGGAGGCTAAATTGCACCACTACCCCAAATCTTCTTCCAGATGAGTTTTAATTTCTCCATGCACTCTAAACACAAGGTGGATATGTTACTTGTTAGTTACACAAGAACAACAACAACAACTCTTTTTTCACACCTGTTTCTCAGATTCTTTTGTTTTTAATAGGCTGCATAATGAGAGACTATCAGCGCAGACACAGAACATGGATCACCGGTGAGGTTTTTTTTTTTTCTCTCAGGACTTCCGCAGGTCACAATGAGGACGGTGCAAAAAAATATCTCAGATACAGTGCAAAAGTAAGTGCAGTTCGCTTTGCACATACTGCATTGTTGGAACAGAAAGTGAGTTCAAACATGTCAATCCAACACGATGCAACATCTGCATAACATCAGGATGCACCTGCAACGCAACGATGCAAAGCGGCTTCTCCTGTCTGAATCTGTTCCGGATCACTGATCTGAATGCAGATGCTCCGGCTGAAGAGCTGATGGTTGACTTACGTGGAGCCAAAGAGCTTCTGGACTGCTTGGTTTGGTTTTAGTGATTACAGACAGCCTGATTCCTACACCAGTTCATGCTCTTCTCCAGCTCAGTCACAATTTGGAAAAAGCCCTGGGACTTCCGTTGCCCTCTGAGTCATCTGTCTGACTGCTCTCACAAACAATTTAGAGCATGCTTTCCACAAGGGTTGAAGTGGTCTGTGTGCGCGCGTGTGCGTGTGCGTGCGCGGGTCTGCGGTGCATTAGTGTGTTTCTCGGTCTGCCGCAGACAATGACCTTTGGCGTGATCTGTACAACACAGCTCCAAAGCGCACGGTGCAGCTGCTAAAAAAAATCCACTCCCCGACATCCGAAACCACCTCGATGAATCATGCAGTTCGCAAATATGCTGGGAAATGTTCAACACGCCACAAAACAAACTGTAGCCACTTTACTAAGCCTCCGCCGCCCCTGGTGCTGGAACAGGGCGGGATGTGTGACACCGAGTGGGAATGTCAGCAACAGAGTGCGTGTTGGCCGAGCTGTCCCAAACGCTCCTGTTCAGCCTGAAATATTTACCACTGTGGCGTAGATTGGAGAGATGGCAGGCCAGGGAAAGGGTATGTAGTTGGCGGGGAGGAGGTGTTAGATGGAGAGTCAAATCTCAGAGACACAAAAGGTTGCTCCTCGCTGACAGGACAGGCAATCTGAGAGATGGATCACGAGTCCTAGCCGAGGGGAACTGAAGGTGTTGGTGGTGTTCTTGTTCACGCTCGGAGAGGAAGAACAGTGAGCGGCGCGGGGCTTCGACGGGAGAACATTTGAACGCCAACGATGTGGATGAGGTTTCGAAAACATCGAACCGTTCAGCACAGTCCAAGAGCAATGCGATCGTTAATATTTCTTACCTCCACAAACAGGAAGCAGGGGACGATGGAGCTGCTGCTCTTCACACCCGGCTTCTCCTCCACAGCCATCCCTCGCTCTGTTTCTCTGAACGTCCCTCTGTCCAGCTCTCTGTCTCCTAATCCTAAAGGAAAGAGGATAAAGCAGGTTAGTCCTCTGGACAATCTGCGGTCGAGTATAGAGTGTGAGATTAAGTGAAATCCAATCAGGACAAATGAGCTTTTGGTAGATTCGGGGCTCTCCTCGGCACGATCGCTCCGCCGTTAGCCGTTTCTTTTATTTTGCACATTAATACATTCTTATTGTTTATCTACTGCATAAGCTACGGCCATAAATATCGAGCGATGTGCATTCTACAGCTTACTGATGCCTTCACTTACACCGCTTTACTTAGTTTGGGATTTTTATGCATCATGCATCAAAGCTGCCCCAGGAGATAGAAAGAAAACAATTCATTCTGCCTCTTTGTAACAAACACACACTGAAGCATTCTTCAATCTGAAATACATCTACAAATGTAAATCCGTATTTTTACATTACAGTGACTATATCACAGGTGAAATGAATAGTGAACACTTGCACCATATTAGCGCTGTGACTTCACGTGGCAGCAGCTGAGTGAAGGCGATTTGCGGAGCGAGGTGGCGGCGATGTACTCGCTGGCAAGCTAAGCTAAGCTGATAATATGTTGCTGAAACATCCTAGTGCTAGGCAGCAACAGAGGGAGACTCTTAACGGACCACCACACGCTGCCCTGCAACTGGAAGTGTCAGCAGGGTCATTTCCCGACAGCCTCGCTAGCTTACGTTAAGAAAGTAAGAAGTGAAGAAGTGCATTACACAACTGTTCCTCAACCTAACAATACCAACACGTTCTCACTCCCAACTCGTCACATTTGGACGCTCCATCACGACTCCTTTGCGTCACTTTTTTTAAAGACACCGGTTCATTATTTTGCGACGTGCAGGTTGGTCCGATAGACTTCAACATCAGAATCAGAATCAGAAAACCTTTATTCGTCCCACAGCGGGGACATTTACAGCGCTACAACAGCAGAGGGACAGTGCAGATAAAAGGTTAAGTACAGATGGATAAGTACAAAATATAAGTACAAAAAACACAACAACCGTGGTAAGTAAGTTACATTACGTAAGTTAAGTACGTCATGAAACCTAAACCTGGTCAGGTTGAGGCAACACAATTCCTCGGTTATGTGAAGGAAAAGATCATGGTTTTGGTTTATATTACATTCAGTACATATTTGTCACCTAATTTAAAGTTAATTACGTTACGTATGTGATGTAAGTCGAGTACGTGACGTAAGTTTGCTGCTGAAGATAAGTTGAGTCAACGTTGTGGTTTGGTTTAAACCCGGGACACAAACAGCGACTTCCCTAAAGTCTAAGTTTGGTGACGTTCTCACTCTTTATTCTACGTCACCTCCTCCACTCCTGTCATGATTACAACGGCCACTAGAGGCACGCATCCAAAACTGACACTGACGCACTGGACCATTGACAAAGCCGGTTCCACTTTAACGGGATGAGAGAAATAAAAAGACAAAGGACGTTAAGGGCTTCGACATTGTACGACAGAGGGACAAAAGGGAAGATTCCTTGCGGTAAAGCTCCAGCTGTATGCACGGTGTGATCCCTTTCGTCACACTCTGCGAGAAGTTTTCAAAAGTGAGTATGAGCGCTCAACTAAATTTAGTGTGGGCCTTCAAAGGGTTTTATCCATCACGGTGCACAAACTCTCTTTTCAGAGGCTTGGCATCATGTGTTTGACAAGTTGGACAGGTTTTAAACACACGTAATATACATAGTGAGGACAGGAGAGGTAGAATAAAGAAAAAAGAGCTTTTTTTTGTTTCTGAGAAGTTGTCAGGTTGACCTCTATTCTGCTGGTGAGTGGTGTGTTATGTGTGTGTGTGTGTGTTATGTGCCAGGGAGCCTTCCTCCTCCTAATTCCTTGTACGCTGGTGGAAAGAATAGGCCTGAGGGATTAATAAGGCATGAAGCCAAGCTCTTTGCAGTCCTCTGAACAATACAATGTGCCAACCAAGACTGCTTTTAGAGAGGGTTGGTTGGACTCTGTAGAGTGTGTGCGTGCGTGCGTGCGTGCGTGTGTGCGTGCGTGCATGTGTGAGACTTGTCAACATTTTTAACAAAATAAAAAGTAGCTGCCAGGGCGAACAAGCAGAAGCCCCAGGTAACGGAAACCAACAGTGAGAGAAACAGAGAGCCGGAGTGTCGTTCCTGTTTCTTCTCCACTGGAGGCTGATGGGAAGTGTTACTTAGCGTTTCGTTCCCTCGGTGGGAGGCGGCACAAAGAGGCTCTCTTCCACAGTTTGGGCCACCAGCTGAGAAAGTACACGCGTCCACGAGCTGTGAGTCGGTGGTGGCAGATCTCTGAAGATAAGTGTGCGTTATGGAAGAGAACCGAGAGATGAGGTATGAAAGCTTTTGATGTTTAATAACTGATAAGTGGGACACCAAGCAAGGGATGATTTCACCCAAAGAATGGGAATAAAGCTTGTTTTCTCCACGGGTGTGTGCAGGCTTCTGAGCTGTCCCACGCACATTTGGTGTAAGTGAATTTTTTTCAGAAGCGCTCTCTCAGTGCTGATTTGAGTAACAAGCTTGCGGCTTAATTAGTATGAGAAAATACTCAGTAGGCAGAACGTGGAAACCTCTTCTTCACGTTACTGTCCTCGTATGAGGTCAGGAGCATTAAGATCAATGTTGAGAAATGTTATAATTATTATTATTTAGTAGCTCTATGGAGCTAAATCCGGGACTAAAGTTTTTGATCATTTGAAAAAACAAATTGAAACTGAAAGTTCAAGCTTTGATCTTGAAGTGTATGGCAAGTTTTTCAGCTTTCAGGATATTATTTTGATTGATTTCCGTAATTCTTTGGAATAAATTATTTGTTTTAATTTTTCACTTTCATATACATTTTGGTATTTGAGTTTTTTTCATTTGCTGATTTTATTTTTTACAGTTTCAAATCTAATTTTTGGGATTTCAGACTTTTTTTTCAGTTTCAGACTTTTGGCCCTGATCTGGCATGGTGGGGGGGGGCTTCAACTGAGAGGGGCGTTGAAATGTGAGTGACAGCAAAACAAAGAAGGCCGAGGACCATGCTGCCTTCAGGAAACGTCGGTACCTCGAGAAGTGCTTCCAAAAGCCTCTGCACCCAGTCGTATCATCTTCAGCATTGAAAACTGCTAAAATCAATATTTCTATAATGACAATGTGAAAACAATGTGTCAATGTCAAAGGTTTTGTTCGTAGTAATGAACCTCTAGAGAACTAGAAGGGCACAGAGCTCCACAAAGGTCGTTTCCATAAGTGAAAACTAAAGATTGTATCCGCACTGTGATTCAGGATTGATGGGTTTTTTTCTTTGAACATGCTTCGCCCTTCTACCAAGTTTGAAGAAAATGGGGCCTTTAGTTTTTCTGTAATGCTCCTGACAGACAGACAAACTAACCAAACTGAAAACATGACCATAACCGAAGGTAAGAACTATCATCCAAATCTTTATCGAGCTTTATAACCCATTACTCTTGTGGTTCACACTCACCGCTGTCACAGGGTCATTTTCAGCTGTTTTCAGAGAAACTCACTGCACACAAAGAGTCAGACAACTAGCGGTGGAACATAGCGCAGCATTCAGCAGCTACAGAGCCACATATTTCCACCAGGAGTCGGTAGAGATAAAAAAAACAAACAAGCGGTGCTGAAAAATGAAACTAAAAACTAAATAAAACTGCAGTTCCTCGAACGGCCACTTGAAGCTGTTTGGGAGCGTCGAGAGGAGATGCAGCTTTAACTTTCCATAACCGTAGCTGTCTGTTTCAAACATAGACTGTGTATAAAGATCTTTTTACAGGCTACAGTCTAAGGGGTCATACAGTCACTGACCATATCGCTCGCTAGCTTAGCAACATTTGCACTGACAGTAACTCTGTCGGGGCGTCGTGTGTGTTCATAGCAGACAGGAAAGTGAAGTTCCTGAAGCACGAATCACGAGTCTGCGTAGTAAAACATGAGTCCATTTGATCATGAATGTATTTATAGAGATCTTATGGTTAGTTGTTATGTTTTTCTAGCCAAACAGCTACCTGCTAATGTCAGTTACACACAACAGCTCGTAGGCTCTCAAGCCAAGATGGCAGCGCCCGTATCTGAGATATTTTGGCTTCATTTTCGTACAGTGGGGGGAAGCGAAGATGCGTCGTCCACCTACAGTACACTGCCTATGATACCAACTGATATTAACTGCTGGAATTGACTCCATAAAGTAATCACATCCCTGTAACATCGGTAAGCGCTGGTTGAAATGCGCTAATCCGTGTGCACGTGTGTGTATTTGAGTAACTGTGGAAGGAAGAGTCAGTCCAGCTGCTTTTGATCTAATCAGCGGGGGCCAAGTGAAAAGGGGTCTAATCTGATCGTCCATCGATCCATCAGAGAAACACAGACAGAGGTGGGTGCATGAGACAGACGTGTGTGGATTGAGGGGGGCGGGGTTGGGGTGGGGGGGGGGGGGGCACAAAGAAAGAAAGAGACCTGAGCCAAGGAGACAAGTGCACAGAGACACACACCCACAACACACCAATCAGAACAAAAACATGTGGGAACCGAAATCAAAATGGTGGAGATGAAGAGGAGCAAAGCGGTCTGCAGAGGGGAAAGTTGAATTTGCACCGTCACAGACACACACAGACACACACACACACACACACACAGACACAAACACACACACACATAAATCGTGGAAAGCAGGACATTTGAATCCTCTGCTGCTCCTTTTGCGGACCCCAGTCAAAGGCTAGAAACCCAGGCAGCCATATGTCCTTTCTCCTGCCTCTGCAGTCAACCACGCTGCCCCAGGACATACAGTACACACGCTGTGAGCACACACACACACACACACACACACACACGCGCGCACACACACACACACACACACACACACAAAGGCTAATTGGGCACAACAATCTGGATCATGCCTGATTTTTACAGTTATCTGCTCTTCACATATTCTTTTATGCATAAATCCACATTTGTGCAGCAGCAACATATGAGAAGGTGCAGCAGCAGCAATGCAGCGTTAAAATACCAACTGTCAGTCAGACATTCCTCTATATCTGTGCGCTACATCAGAGCTTCCACAATCTAAATATTCAAGACTTTGACTGCATAATACATTTCAGTGTGGGGCAGTGATAGAAATAGCCTCATTTTATTTTAGCATTTACCTGCAGCCCTGTGCTGTCACTGTCGATTTGAGCAAAGCCTCAGCTCTGTTGCTTTGGAGTGTGTGTGTGTGTGTGTGTGTGTGACCATTTCTTCGTCACACTGATTTCCTCTGAACTCAGATCCCATGCTTTATCATACTCACTGATATCATCTGCATTCAGTCCAGGAAGCCGCACTCCTCGCATTCACACACGGGCTACAACCCGCAAACAATACACCGGAGTTGAGTCACGAGCAAACAATAAGCATCCCGCTCCTCTTACTACACGGCGTCCCCTCCCTGCTATTAATAGGACAAAGTCAAGGAGGAGAGTAAATCCATAATAGGATTTACCCAGTGTGGGATAATTAAGGATTCTGTTTGGGGAATACCACCGCAAAACACACACACACAGGGACACCCAGCCCCCCCATCACCTTCACCACCACAACACACACACACACACACACACACACACTCAAAGATCATGGGAAGAAGTACATAACACTTAAAGCAAAAAAATGCCAGAACAGTGACTTCCACAATATGACGCTTCTGTTGTGGCACCCCCAGGCATTTCCAATCACCGTCCATTTATCCTTCCCTCCCTCCTTACCCCCTAGTACCTCGTCGCCAAGCTTGACGGTTGCCGTGGCACCAGATTCCTATGCGGCGGTCATGTCAGATCAGATGATGGTAAAGTGGTGTGAAAATCTCCTTCCACCGAGCTGTCTGTCTCTTCTCTCTTCCTCCTCTTCTACTCTCCCCTCTCTTGCTGCCTCCTGGTCCACAGTGAAGCGTGAGAGACGGCAGCAGCAGCAGCAGCGGCGGCGGCGTCTCCGTCTCCAAATCTTCCTCACATACACACACACACACACACACACACACACACTCACGCTCACCCTCCTTTTAATTAGCTTGTTCCAACCAACAACCAGCGATGACTAACAAATTAAGTGGCTGAAATCACCTCCTGTGCTGCGTTCGGTCCAATGAGGAGACACAGAGGAGAGGGGAGAGAGTGCGAGAACATGTGTGTGAGAGAGTAAGAGTGCATCCGTGTGTGTGAGAGAGACAGTGATCGAGAGAGAGAGAGAGAGGGAAGGAGAGAGAGAGGGAGGGAGGGAGGGAGGGAGGGCATGCATTATGTGTGCCAGCTCATTTGTATTCAAAGCTTGTTTTCCCTCTCCATCCCTCCCCTTCTTTCTACCTCTGTCCATCTCTCCCCTTATCTCCCTCCATCCATCCTTTCCTCCCTCCTCTCTCCCCGTCTTCCTCTCCCTTCCCTCTTCCCTCTCCTGATCTTTGTGAATGGACGTAGAGGACATGAACCTGACCCAAGAAGGAGGGATGCTGCAGACTAGGGGGGGAGAAGGCTGCGTGGTTGTGTGTGTGTGTGTGTGTGTGTGTGTGTGTGAGTGTGTGCTGCTTGGCTGCCTGCCTCCAGCTCAGATGTGGGTTAATGATACATGGCTATTGATCTAGCACTCCTGGAGCACATGTAACATCCCAGGGCAGAGGCGGGAGCAGAGGAAGAGGTCGGTCCGACTGGCTGGACGGTGTGTGTGACCGTCAGTGGGTGAAGGCGAATGAAAGTTTGGAGTCGTGCCGTCAAGAGGCAGAGCTGCGACAGAACAGTCTGCCTCAACATTTCTGGTCATGATGGGATATAGAGACAGAATTAGCGATTAAAAACAATGCATCCACTTGGACTGTGAAACTGCTGAGGGCTCACCCTGCTATTTAAAACTACGCCGGTTCTGACGCACCGCTTCTCTGTAGACAGTCACGGCAATATAATACTGACAGCCGCAGAGAGGAGACCGTTTATAGCAGTTATAACCACAGATGAGGAGGTTGTAGTCAATTCAGACTGGATTAAAAACAACGTTTTAGTCATGCTAGGTATGGTTCTAGGGATGCCAACGCCGCTCAGCTGATCCACCACTTTGGTGCAGATTGAAATATCTCAACGACTATAAAAAGGATTGACACAAATTTGTGAGACGTGAATACATTTGGTGCACGCGCTCTCGTTTCTCTCAGGATGAATTTTTAATGATGAAAGAAAAGTAAAAACACCCTTGACTCTTCATCTAGCGCTGTCATCAGGTCAAAATTTGCATTTGTCCAACACGTTTGGTTTAAAAGCAATAAGCGCATCCCAGAGACATGTTTTAAGATTTTGGTTTAAATATAAGTGGTTAACTGTTGAGCTTTTGAGGCATATTTTTGGGATGAATTCTGGACATTTGGAAAGAGCCCGGCTAGGTTTCCTCCTATATTGTGTTTATGCTAAGCTAAGCTAACCATATTTAGTGTAAAGACTCAAGAGTGGTATCAGTCTCGACAAGCAAACATATCTCAAACAACGAGAAAGAGACACATCTGGTGCACAGCATCTCTGCTCTATTTGTGTAAATCCAGGCCTACATAGCTGTTAATAACATACAAAAATGACTATATTTGAGTCATTTTTAGCACTTTTAACTAATTCATTTATTCATCCACTGTTTGTTTGACATAAACATCTTAGTTTTGATAAACATCACATACATGTAACCTTCACGCAGCCTTAAGCCACTGGATGAGTTTACGAAATGAATAACAATATAAAAACATCCAAACACCATGTGCCTCGTTTAGAATATAAAAGCAGGATCCGATCCACTTTTTGCCGGAAGCTTTGAACAGAAACAACTCATTTGATCTACCTCATCGCCAATACACAGTTTTATCTGTGCACACAGTCTTATAATGCACGCATTAGCAGGGGGACAGGTTGACTCAGAGAGACCCAGAGGTGCTAAATGAATCAAGAGGTTAACCTCAGGCGCTTCTGTTGGCCAGGCTGCTGATGCCTTCTGCCTTGCCCACTCTTCATTAATATAGCATTACCTCAGAGACATTAATAGCCAGCCACTAGCCATGTGCACACAGCTTCTGATCTATATTTTATGAACAATAATACATCAAGAAAGGGGCAAAAAAAAAGAGAGCAATGTTCTTGTGCTGGTAAAATGGTTGACCAAGGTTGACCAAAAAAAAATAAATAAATAAACCCACATGGCTCAAATGTCAAAATCACCTAATAAAGCCTCCAATTCCCAATCTGAATCCTCGACAACAACAACAACAACAATCTCTGTCATTCGCTCCAAACCACCACCTCATGCTTGCCCTCCACCAACGCTGAGTGTGCCGTCCTGCCTCGCACGGGTCTCGTGGGATTGTCAAGGCGATGGATGAGATATGGCTGGAGCATCGTGGAAATGAGGAATCTGCCTGTTATGGGGCCGTTATGGTTTACAGCACATTGGATGTGTGTCCCATGGGTCTACTCTCCTCCCAGCCATAAACCTTTCTCCAGCTCTCTGTCCATCCCCCTCTCTGCCTGCAGTCTGCAATGGAAACCCCCCCAAACTACATCCTTCACTGAAAGAGAAAACGAAGAGAAACAGTATATATATATATATATATATATATATATAAGATACAAGGGTATAGTAGGGTAAAAGAAGGAGAAAGAGAGGGCAAACACACAGAGGTTGCATCTGAGAGACATATTGCTGAATATTGTTTTTGAATGCACCGAAAACACATTTAGTCAATGGGACGGAAGTTATATGTACAGTATTTTACATACAGTGTGCATTAACGCATTTACTCGTTCATGCACAAGCATAAGTTCACTAATGCTTGTATACTGTAAATGTGTGGCGCATGCATGCATGAGTACAACCACAGTTCCCTTGGTACAGTCGGACGCCTTCCTTTACCTTTACTGCACACTGGCAATGTACACATCTCATTTAAATAATGCAGATGATCAATTCGGAGTCATAACATCAGATGGGCATTCATACGGGAAGTTTGGCCAGTGCGAAGAATCTGAAGTGGAGACAAAGAGCTGGACGTGCAGATCTACTCAGAATATGAAGCTTTGAGGCTGCGTAGAAGTACAGATGAGTCTTTATCCACTCGGCCTGTCACAGTTTTTTGTTGGGCGATATATTGTCCCAGAAATAAAGGCGAAAAACGATATTATTCTCATTTTAAGACCATTTTATGCCACTGATATAACGATGATATAATACACCCTTTCAAAGAACAATGAACTTATGATTACTAAGAGTATTAGATAAAATCAGATTAAATGTTAACCTTATAGATATATAAATAAATAAAACGAATAAAATAAATGAGTCGATAAAGTTTAATTTATCAAGAGCATTTCCGTTTGTGTAAAATAATCCGGTAACATAAAAAATGTTCAAGGTAATTTCCATATATCGCGTAAAAATGATGGAGGCTGTGTGACTCCACCCGTCACGTTCGACACACAATCTCCTACATGAACAGTCCAGATGGCAGCAGACGCAGCGGGGCACACGAGCACACAACTTTAATGTCCAATTTCAAGACCATCATTTAAACACACCTTACACGGACACACACATTACTCCCTTATTACTACCATAATAAACACAGCTCTCCAAACACAACCCTCCAGAGACACACACACACGCACACGCGCGTGCACACACAGCTCCAGCTGTGGTCTACGGGGGCAATTCATTAATCAGCTCGACAACAAAGGACCACATTCCGACACTATGCTTTCTCCTTTGTCTGCACCTCCCACTTGATCCTGCGCTAATTCTGCAAGTTATCACTCAACAAAGCTCTTTCTTTCTTATTTTTTTTATCAAGCCAGATCCCCTCCATTACATTTTGTATCACTTGTTGTTGCGTACACAGCACTTTCCCAGTCAAATTTCATCTTAAATAGAAGTGGACTGTCTTAAGAAAGCGGAGAGAAGCTATCAAACAGTATCACTCATCATCGGCTCAACGTGTCTCCACGAAATACGATGAGTGGCTTCGTCAAGAGTCTCATTTAGGTCAAGCCAACTATTTCTGTTTCATTACACAGTCTCCTGCCCATGTTGCACCATGGCGTCTTAAGGAATGCCTTGCTGTATGCACCAATGCCATTACTGACATACCGTAACATAACGGCATGTGGGCGAGGTTCTGCGGGAGGTGGGGCCCACAGGCTGGTGCTCCCCTCTTTCATTGTGATTGAAAAATAAATTCCATCTCATGTGATTTGATTTCCCCGGCTGCAGTTGGCTATTATCACGACCCCAGCCCTTAACGCAGGATCCAGTGGAGTGGTCCCTCGTAGGCTTGCTATAAACCCCTCAGGCACAGGGGGAAATGATGCATGTTATTGCAAACACACCAGATGGGTTCCTGCATGAAGCAGAGAACATGGACGTTAAGCAGCAATCTTTTCATAATGAGATGTAAATAGAGACGACTCCAGGCCGGGGACGGTGACAAGGGGGGGCCTCATTTCACTGGATGACAGGTAGCGAACCTGCGTGAGAATAAATCCCATTTGTAAAATGAGGCTGAAGACACAGCCCTTCTTAAGACTGGCACCCACCAGCACACATTAAAGTGTCTGCAATCAATATTTCAATATAAGATCATCTCATGTGTAATGTGAGAGGGGTCACTCATAGTGATGAACCCACAAATGATCACCTAACGGTTGTTCCACTCACCTTTACAGAGCTTTACAGAGCTTTACAGAGCTTCACAGCGTCTTTAAACATTGCTTTAAAGCTCATTGTTTTGGTTTTAAGGTCACTTTACTGTTTTAGTTGAGTCTCACGGCTCTCAAAACGTCCTTTTAAGAAGCAGCTGGCACACGTTTTTAGATAAAAGGCTCAAAAAACCCACTGTACACTACACCACAGTAACAGCAGAGAGATACAGCGACAATCTCGGGGGGTTGTAAGTATTTTTTCAGATCAAGACTTTACACACAACATGTGTGATGAGTTTATAAAATATGAATTGTTTATACATATTAAACTAACCGTAGTATACAAATAATCAGAATCAGCTCATCTGTACCAGCCACAACATTAAAAATGCTGATTACATTTTAATGCATCCATCTGAAAAGGAACATCCTGCATAATTAATGTTTTCGTTTTGAGCACATTTTGCTGATAATACCTCTGTAGTTTTATTTAAGGTTTAACATTTAAAAAGAAGGTTAGATTTATTGTCTGCTTTCTACCTCCAAAGTCGACTCGTCGATAATTCAAGATGTTATGTTTTTTGTGTTTGTTTGTCAGCGTTTAACTGTTGTGTTATGAGGGATGTAGACAATGCAGAAAAATATCCCCTGTGACTGTTATACTATTATAGATTATATCTATAGATTATTATTTCTCATGAATCCATGTTCACAATGCTTGTGTTGTCCAATCAATAGTACAATTCAAAATGGTTAGAAAGAAATTAAAATGATTAATTATTTAATAAAATAATTAAAAGGAAGCAGAAAATCTTCACATTTGTGAAACATTTTGCACGAAAAAATGACTAAAAGAGTATCACCAGTTTACAATAAATGTTATGGAAATCAACTAATTGATTTCTTTCAGCCGTACTTGAATATCATGCTCGGTAGTTACATTTATAAAAAAATATATATATTTTATACGTTTGTACAAATCTTAATTTGTAATGTAACTAAAGCTGTCAGATAAAACTTGAGTTTTTTTTTAAGTACTTAAGTGAATGTATTTTGTAAACATTTAATATTTGTTAAGAGATACGACTGTTTATTGTAGTTACTAAGATTATTGTTAATCTTTTTTAAGACGCTGAGATTTCCAGGGTGCCAGTGAACACGTCATAAAGCCGTGACGCCTGTCACTCATGTTCAGCGACCTATGACAGTGAGTTGTGTGAAATAGCGGACGTTTGATTGGTCGAAAGTTAGGGCGCTGTGTGTTGTACTTCCTGCTAGTTTGGGGAGTTTGTAGTCCAGACTTGTAGTCTGTTAATTGCTAGCAAAACCAGCTAACTTCTCGTATTTGTTCGCCTTCTGACTGAGGCACGCTACATTACTAACCACACACACGCACGCACACGCACGCACACACACACACACACACACACACGCACACACACACACACACACACACACACACAGTACCGGGTGAAAGTCCCTCCCACCTCCAGTTTGTGTACTTACCACTTTGGGCTCCAAAAGTCATTCTAAAAAAGCCTCCGAGGGACGCAGGATTTAGCAGCACCTGAAGAAGTCTGTTTGCAATATTTAATATTTAGTTTCTGGGAAGTCTTCCACCTGCAAGTTGTGAAAGGTAAGAAGCTTTGCTCGTTATTGCTTATTCCTGCTAAACAACCAATTATGTTGTGAACTTTGCGACAACGACACATCTCCTCTACCTCCACAAACATGCAAAACAAAACAAAAAAAAAAAAAAAAGCTCAGGCACGACATGCAAACCTCTGGACATTTGAATGGAAATGAATGGAAGAAGCAGCTCAGTTACAGTCTGCTTCAACCATAGATCAAACTCTAAAAGTACATTTTTGGGATAGAGATGGGAAGTAAAAATGTCCTGTCAAATATGAAAACAGTGTAAAAAAAATTTTAAAAAAAGTATCAATCTTGCAATTTCTCTATATCCTTTCTAGAAGTTGTACAGATGCAAGACTGGTGGTGCAAGACAAAAAAATAAAAAAACTACACTGCATCCGAAAGAGTTTAATATGCAGTGCAGCCCACACAGTAATCAACAAGACTTACAGTGCATCCCACTAACCACACAGGGTCCATGGCAGCAGACAGAGTTAATATGACCCAACTGTTCAGGACAGACGCTGTCTGCCTCCCAAGCCACCAGAAGTCCATTTAGTCCGGGTGTTTTTAAATTTCTTTTATTAAAGGTGATGGCTGCAGTCCATGCACACCGCCAACACCACCGCCAAGCATCCCCATCGCTGCTACCACCAACTCTAACTCTGTGCACATGCGCTTCCTGCCTGCGACTCTTTTCTGCTGACGTCCTTGGCAATAATCCGTCCAAAGTGTCAGTTAACAGAGGTCTTTGGTGTGAAATGTGGATTAGGAGAGGGCATGTGCAGTTGAACAAGGGTGTGCTATTGCATGCACATGTACAGTATATTTGGAGAGCAATGACAGGCATTGATGGAAAAAGACGTGGCACTATAAGACGTGTGCGCCTAAAGTGTATTTTAGGCGTCTGCACCAAGTAATAGGCAATTTCCATTAAACTATGACATGTTGATATTGCAGTGACTCGCACGTTTCAGTCAAAATGACCACGTCTTGTCTATACTTTTGATTAATGAAGTTGTAATACAGTGGTGGCAGAACTATTCAGATACTTAAGTAATATTACTAATACATAATTTTCGTCATTATTTCCTTACTGCTGCCCCCCCGACAAAATCCATCAGTCTCCATCTCAGTAGTGGTCGTCTTCTTCTGATGCGACTTTCCACATTTAAGGTTTTATATATATGTATATATACATATTCCATGACCCATAAACAATGATATGTATCTCTACTGTCCCATAATTGTCCCAGACATAGTATCTTTGTGTCCCAGATGTTATTGTTATTGTCCCCGGGACAACGGGACATCCTTAGTTTGGAGCGCTGTTTACAGGTGCTGCCAGGTGGATTTTGTTCTGTTCTGACCATAGAATGTCTCCTTGACGTCACCCGTAGGTGTCTGAACGCCGTTGGGAAGCTCAAAGTTGGTGGCTCCGTCGGTTGCCAAAATCTGCAGGGACACCACCGTGTAACTCCCGGCTAATCTAAAAATGGGCACCGCCGCCGAAACTGAGGCGTCCCGGGTGACACAGCAGAGCAGACAGCTGTCTGCTAGCGATCTGAGACGGCACCCACCTGTTACTCAAAGCGCCACTCCTCTAATAACGTGTTTAATTCTGCTGTACAGTTGGGCTTTCTAACACCAGGTGGAAGGAGATTGACTCCCTTTTGGATCCAGCCTCAAGTGGCCATTCGACAAACTGCAGGTTGTGGCACTTCCACGTAGACTTCCCTGCTCAGCCCCGACAGAGCAAGGCTAGCTGCATAACCAGCTGTAGCCTTACATTCGACAGACAGTGATGCAATGTGACCTGGCATGTAAGGGGTCGCAATTATTTATCTTCTAAAAGCGCTGTAGGCTAGACATGAGATTTTGAGTTGCTTTTTCTCATCCGAAGCATCGGGTGGGTGTCGTAGGAAAACTTGTGATTCGCAATATAGGGCTATTTACATACAACTGGCTGAAGTGTGTTGATGCATTTGGCTGTATGTATGTATGTATGTATGTATGGAGGGAGGGAGGGAGGGAGGGAGGGAGAGGGAGAGAGAGAGAGGGTTTGACAGTGTTACAAGCATCCAGATTGGTGCCCGAGGCTGCTGAGACTGACTATAAGACACCCACATGCTGAAGCGGAGCGCCTCATTAGGTAGGACACGCGGTGGTGGGGGCGGAGGGGCGAAGAGAGGATGGGTGGGAGAAGGAGAGAGATGAAGGGAATAGTTATTCACGCTCCATCTGGACAGAATCTTTTAAAAAAAAAAAACCCGCTCCTGTAGTGTCGGGGCTTCACACAGGCAGTTCAAAGTGTTGGTGACACGGAGGGGGGGGGAGGGTTGTAGGTCACCATGAAATCTTCTGAACGGGCATCTAATGTAGGGTCGGAACTCTCAAACTGGGACGGCCCCACAGCTCTTTAGTGTGTAAGGGCGATTAGTTATAGCTGGCCAAGCACACTCCAGTGCATAACGGGGCTGTGAGACCAACGTGTCAAGTACAGTGAGTAACAGGGTGATGAGGTGGTGGGAGAAGCTGCATTAGCTTTAGTTCAAAGTGAGCACATCAGACGCTTTAAGGGCCACAACGAGCCTCCAGATCACCACATGCATTAATGCTAGCAACAACGCTATAGCTGTAAACGTAGCAGTGCAGTGTGTGCACTATTTATTGTTGAATAAAAGCTATAGTTTCTGAGGACCTAGGCCAAGTTCCCGAGTCTTGTTTGCAACCTGCTGCTTAAAGTGAAGTGGGTCGGCCCCGAATTAGCGACAACTTTAAGTCTTCTTACAGGAAGATAGATACCGTCCAAGCATGGTAGAGCGATAGCTGACAGCCACGCTATGTTCTCTGTAAAGCTGTGTTCAGCACAGGCACAACAGTGCTCTGAGCTAAATGCTAACACCAGCAGCGTGCCCCCGATCTGCTCACCATGCTGCTGTGTATCATATTATCACATCTCATGACACGATCAACCTCTGCCTACCATACATGCCTGTACAAAATGTCAATGCAATCCATTTCCTGGTTGTTGAGATAATTCAGTCAGGGCGGACCTCGCCATCGATAGAGCCCCGCTAGCGTGCTGATAGGTGGGACGTGTTACTGGATGCACTGGCCTCAGCTTGAATCCAGTGCAGTTCACTTTGTCTGTGTTCATTTACTATAAATGTGTGTCGCTCAACCAGCTTTAGAAACAGATGTCACTTGATTTGAACTGGTGGGTTTGGAGAGAGTTTGTGTCTACGCTGGTGGTGCTCGGGGCGTCTATGGTCGCCCCTCTTCTCCACCCTGCTTTGTTCTGATGTGTTATTTCCTGGGTGGAGGGTGAAAATTACGCTGACGGATCACTCTGTTTTGCATTGAGCACTAACCTTAAATGCCCCCCCCACCCCCCACCACCACCACCATCTAGTCTGATCTGACCCAGCCAAACCTCCCAGGCTGTGGGTGTCCATCATGTGGCTTAAAATGGTTCAAGAAGACACATGCTGACATGCTGAAAAAAAAGAGCTAAGTATTGAGGCCTGCAGCACACAATGAGCTGTCAGTCTCTGACCCGTGAATCAGCTTTGCAACATGATGGATAGCACCACTGGGACACAAAACCTCTGCCCCGATTATGTTGTTTGGGTTATTTGCTGATAACAAAGCCATCGTTTTTAGACTGATTAGTGACCAACAAAGAATACGGTTCAAAGTCTCCGACGCTCCATCTCTCTGCTCATCTCCGTCATACATCTCCCTCTTTCTTTGCCTTTTACCGCTCTCCTACTCTGCATAATTTATGAGGCTCCATGTCCCACGGACCCTCTCATCAGGTGACCCAGTTATGAGGGGGAAGCCTGCCGTGCAGATATGGTCAGTGTGGGGCTCATAAATCAACATTTCTGGAAACATTGTCCACTCATCCATATGTTGAATGTGCCATCAGAGCCCACTCGTTGTGGCGTAGTGATAAAAATGATGTAGTACTGGACTGTGGCCAGTGTTGTTATGTTAGTGGTGTAGCACTGGAAATTAGGTCAGGAACAAGGATAAAAATAACACCCAGATTTCTGACCTCTGTGGTACTTTCCAAGGCCTGATGGAGGCTAAACAGACCATAATCTCACTGCACACTTTCTGCACTAGTGAGAAGAATTGTGGTTGTGTGTTCGCTGAGCTGCAAGAAGATGTAGGATATCCAATGATTTATGTCTATAATTAATTCAACCAGTTATTAACGTTTAATAGTGTTGTCACAGTAACAAAATTCTGACTTTGATATGATACCTGCCTAAAGTGTCTCGATACTGAAACGGTACGACAGCAAAAAGCGAAAGCCTCAGGAAAGGTAATGGATGACAGAAGATGGAACTTCATTTTTATTATTAATTAAAATGAAAAAAAAATCTATATTTCGACTGTACAAGGCAGTGGAGGATGTGAAAGGAAACCATAGCACAACAGGAGTGATTTATTGTACCATAGTGTGTTCACACATTTTCATATTCCACCAGGACTGCAGAAGCTCTTAATTAAGATCCGCTCTTTGTTCACATCTCTCCACCGTCACATGTCACACTGCTGCTTATAACAGGTTGTATCCTGGGCAGCGACGACAGCGAGCAGTCCTGTAATGTATTTCTGAGATGTTTTTTTTTAAACTACAGTTACAGTGAGGCAGCTCAGTCGGTAAAATAGATATAATGGTTGGAAACAGGTCTGAGATCAGTGTTCTTTGCCCTTCACAAGCTAACGTTACCTCACAAACGTAGCCAGTCAAACTGTCAGTAACTCCTATGGAATCTGTGTTTATAGCTTTTTTTTTTATTCTTATTTTCGCGATTCCGTCCATGATTATGTGATCACAGAAAGTTTTGGGCCCGACCTTTAATGCCGCCATCAGCATGTGTGTGTGGAAAAGATACTTGCCAACGACTTTTCTGGCGCGAACCTTGTGGTCAAAAAAATAATATAACGGCCATGGATATCATTTCCAATTTGTAAAGTGGTCGGATTATGATAGTTTGTTCCTCCTTCCTGCGTTAATTAACCTAATTAAACTTTTAGCTAACCCCTCTGTAACACCTAGTGTCTCTCTGGATCAGCGTTTAAACCGAGTTTGAATACAAAAAAAATGGGTCAGGCCACTTGCCTGCTATTTGTATGTTTTAATGAGCTCGGGGCCAGGGAGGGAGATGATTTTCTTCAATGGATCCCGGGCTACTTGAGGTTAAGAGCCCTTGTGACTGTGCACTTTGCTTTACAATGGAGTTAAGGCTCTAATAACGTGCTCAATGGTAGTTTGTGGTACTTCTGAAAACGGGAAGCAAGGCAGATTAAATGAAGCGGAAATATAAATGAAGTAGAGATATAAAGTGATCCGAGGAACACAGGCACTGGGCTATTTAAAGAAAGCGCCTCAGCAGAGGCCAGAAATATCTCTGTGATTGCCCAAAATAGTTTTCCCTCTTTCCCATTTTATTTGCCAGTCTTATTTCTAAAAGAGGAAGAAGATAGTGGCAGCCTAATAATACAACTTGATGATGATGTAACTTGGATAAATGAATAACTGGATATCAGATAAGTGGACCAAATATTTACTTTTATAGATTACTGATGTGAAAGCTTCAAGCCTCCACAATCTGATGATCATTCCACACTGAAATGAATTGAAAGTGGGCAGTGATTGAATGTATTGTATATGTAGGGATGAATTATGACCAGTATAAAGGAGTGCATTTATTGTGATTTATTGTTTTGTTTTCTTACCAAATGGTAATGTGTTAGAAAATGGTCATCAGCAATGTGTAGCGTATGCAAATTTAATGTGCTAACACATGCTACTTTAAACGCATATTGACCTTCATTAAAAAAACAATCTTTTTTCATGCGACGTGAACCCATTATATCCGACTCTAGGACTATGGCTGATCCCCGCCTCCCCTCTCTCAGGGGATGTGTGAAGGGCGGAGGAGAGGAAGGGCAGCCTCAAACATGGACATGAGGTAAATATGAAGCAGAATAGTGTTGTTGAGCTTAACTAAGGCCTCTTGTTTATCTCCCTACCTGGAGCGATGCTGCTGTATGTGGATTTAGCTCACAGACTGCCGGCGGCACGGTGCAATGGTACAATACATGCATTCTTTCACAGATCAGATTGTGTGTGTGTGTGCGTGCCCCCAGCACTCCCTGTCCCATGTTGAATAAATAAGAATTAAGCAGTGCTGCCAGATAGAGTAAGACATAGCTCAATCTGCAGTTGCAGTGGGAGGACAGAGAGACAATGCTGCATAATTCCCTCTCATGTGTGTCACGGCTATCAACCTCAGTGCATGCTGAATGTTGTTGCTCTGAGGTGGGTAAGTGCCAGCATGCCGCGTCCCTCTGGCTACAGTGTGGGCGGATCAGTGTGTGCACATTTGGTGGAATCATATGTTTCCTTTTGAAGAATGCGGGTGATTCTGTGTGTGTGTGCGTGTGTGTGTGTGTGTGTGTGATCATAATGTGTAGGCTGCAGCAGCTCTTTGATTTCCTTCAACAGGAGGGAAACATCCCATGGAGAGGAACTGTAGGCTTTTGGCGTCTTAGCATAAAGATCAGCTTTATTCAGCAGCAAACGTTGGTATATGGATGAAAGACGTCGGGATGACTTTGAAAGCTGTAGTTGCGTTCAAGTAAAGACACCTTGATATGACGAGCTGTGGGCGTTGTAAACAGAAGATTATGTTGAATACGGTTAACTATTCCTACAACGTTTATGTGGTCAGGAGTGGATTTAGTGATTTCAGGGCCCTGGAAAAACCCTGACATGAGCCCTCCCTCGTGCCTTATTCTAGCCCTTCCCCTGATTGAAAATATTATTGGTATTAAGGATGTTACAGATTCCCGTGAATGCAGTCATGTTCCATGTGGTCAGCACAGCCAACTACAGGGACGTCAAACAGAGGAATATGGGAGTATGGGTCTCGCACACTGGGACAGGCCTGGTGCTTCACGCACACTCCTGAGAACAGGGTGGACAGAAGGCTTTCTGCGCCTGTTTAGTTTTTCGGGATAATTACGGGTACTTTTGTTAATCCGGGCTGTGCCTACGGAGGTTTTTAAAAATCCTAACCGATTTTGAAATTGGGTGAGCAGATGTGAACAAAATGGAGACTGACATCAACTTTCTGCTAATGCTCTACAGAGAGAGAAAATAAATCAGAAGGCTAAACAAGTCTGGTAAACATTCATCATTGGAAGCATGTTAGCATGCTGATGATAGCATTTAGCTCAAAGCACCACTGTGCCTACTTAGGCTACATCCTCCCAGAGCTGCTATCATGACTATAGACCGTTTTACTCTTGTTGTCTTGGTCACTGTGATACATTCGTTGCAGTCTTTGTGACTGTGTTTTATATCCATGTTAGTATTACTGCAGCCATGAGGGGCCCTCTTAGTTCAGGTTCCCAGGCAGATGCCTACCTTGCCTAATGTTCGCCCTGCTTGTGTTTGTCTGAGCATGCAACTTCAGAAAGGAGGGATCAGAGTTCAGTGCTGAAATGACTTGACCGAGGTCTTTACTCAGTATTTCTCACATACATTTGCTCAGACGTGCAGAAGATGTTCGATTACATTTGCTTTAATCAGCTATTGTTGTCATATATTTTACGCAGTCAGCTTCGTTTATAACTTGTAAGTTGATTGAGTTGACTCAATTCTGCAAAACAACCGAGACTACAGAATCGCTCTCTCTGCTCACTGCAGCACACACTGCCGCCTTTTAATGTCATGCTAAATGAATCACTTTTACTGCTGGGGTTTGTACTTGAATAAATATATTATGTGTTGATGTCCTATGGCAATTACTATCATTGATATATTATTGACTAATGTTGATTGCACTTGTTATTTCAGCTCGATTTGGAAGGCTAGATCACAGCTGTGTTGTAGAGCAATGCTATATAAATGATTAGCGACGTCAGCATTCATTTGTTTTGCAACATTGTATATTGATTTTCAATTTGCATAACAAAAAACACAAAAAAAAACAGGTTTTGCGTGATAAAAATTGTGACAGAATTCTGGAATCCCAGGTTCTTCCAGCTGTTGTTGTGCAGACAGTTCTGCTGAATCCAAAACAACAAGACGGAGCAGTGAGGGCAACCCATCACGCGGTGCATCACGGGTTGAGTTGCGCTTATATTGTAAAAAAAAAAAAAAAAAAGAACACGGAGGCTCCGTAGTCTGAACCGAGACGGCAAACTTTGTTTCTCCCTTCAACCTTGACAAAGGCAGCGCACACCAGATCCACTTCTGTTCTTGCCTTTCACTAAATAATATTCGCTGTCGTTTATTCGTCATGGCCCTTCTGTATAAAGGCCTCGAGAGCCAGACAAAAGTATGCCCACATTTAGAATTTTAATTCGACACAAATTGCACATTTTCAGAATGTACAATTCGTGTCAAAAGGCATATGCCAATTAAATGATCTGGACTTTAGCTACACTTCACGTTGCTTGATATGTAGCGCTCATAATCATTAACGGGAGTCCACTTTGCTGGGAATATAGCGCATTCCTGCCTCCTTCAGTACTGTTTAAATTCCTCCTATAAATTCCACTGACGTTAAGAGCTTCATGAGATTATTTCATAGTGTGGAATTCATCTGTTCTACGCACATAAGTGCACCCTCATTATCTTTTTAAATTGGTTCACTTATTGGACCAGGCGCAATTTGCTACAGTATGGCTGCCATGTCGCAGCAGAGGAGGCGCGAGCAAGAAATGCAACTGTGGCAACATTAAAATAATGGCCTGCCTGAGGTGATGCAGAGAGAGGCAGTGGACATGGTGATCCCAGCGTCAGTTATGACACCACCACTTTAACACACTGCCATACCATGTTAAGTGTGCAACACACACACACACACACACACACACAAACATGCCGAAGTCTGTTCTGCAGCAGCTGAGACGGCAATTTGTGTCAATTTGCAAAGGCTGACCAAGTCAACAGTTTATTATTGTAAGTATTGACCATAAAAGCACCTTAGTTTACCACATTATAGAACTCTGTCTGGGCTGACAAAAAAAGTACAAACAGTGAAATTAGCTTACAACCTAATGAATAATTTTTTTATTACATTTTTTTATTGCTAGATTTCCCTCCCTCACATACGTTTCATTTCCACTTCTCTATGACGCACTTTTTTTTTTTTTTTTACATTTCATTCTCACCGTTCTGTTTTTATAATTAACAGTTCATGTGTGGGGGTAATGGCGTATGCGTGGTTTTGGTGCACACACAATGCATCATTATTTGGCCCTTTTAGAATAACTGATCACTAGCTTTACCAACGCCACAGCTTCTCTCCAGCTCTGCAGGACTGGAGACGCATTCTAGATAATACATCATTCTTCTTTCTTTCTAGCAAAACAGAGAGAGAGAGAGAGAGCATCAGAGCATCAAAGCATGTAGACTGAGGAACGCTTTTGAGAAAGTTTGAGTGTGCACAGGGGAGCAAGTGAGAAACGAAGAGAGCGAGAAATGTACTCGGCGCATCGTGTGCAACAGTGAGCAACATCATAATTCACTGCTGTTTGAGTAGAAGGGAGGTGTTAAATACTGAAGGCTGTACAGGCCAGTGTTCGCCCTGCTGGGAAGCACGAACGTCCCTTCTTCCTAATTAACAAGCACTTGACGGAGCCGTTCAGACAAACAGGGCAGCGGAGCACACAGCAGCCATCTGCAGCAGCCTCGTCTGCCGGGGCTTTGATGCTGATTTGAGCCAATGATGAAGTAAGTCGCACTGACATCAGGCCTTTTTCAAGGAACCAAGACACACACGATGGGCCACAGTCTGCGCCGCAAGATGACAATTCTGCACGAATAAACCCATCCGACAGCCGAGGAGGACCTCCGAGCGCAAAATACACAAACCGAATATTCACATGGGCACGAGGCGGAGTGCACTCGTACCTGCATGAGGAGGATGGCGCGGCGCTGTACGGATAAATGTTTGCAGACGCTTAAACACGGGATGATGGGGAGAGGATATGTGGCCTCGCTACAATGCAGTTAAGCTTGAATTGAGTGAGTGTGAGTGTGTGTGTGTGTGTTTCTGCCACAGGGAAGTCCCTGACACAGAGCTCATTGATCTGAGTCACCCCCCCCCCACCCCCTCCAAGGCGCTCTGGTATCAGCTGAGAGGAGGCTGCCAGTGCTGGCTGCCGCCTAGTTTCCCCCCCTGCGTCTGACAAATGACATCCACTGTGGACATGATGCTAAAACTCTGCCATTGCTGGTCAACGCTGATTCATTACTCACTCCAACGGAAAACGGTCATGTTGTTATTCTGCAACACAATATTCTGTGTATTATGGTGGCGTAGGATGAGATGTGTCACTGTTCTGAGTTAATCGCCGGGTTCTTCAGGGCTGATGTAGTTCAAATTGTGCTGTTGTTGTGTCCTTTAGATGTGATGTACACCCCGCATTTCATTGTTTATGTATTTAAAACCCTGTTGTTAAAGGTTATACATACTTTATTCAGGGCATTAATGTAGAAACAGCTACTTTCTGTGTGAAGATATAGTTGTGGCTAGCTAATAGCAGCTGCTCTGCGCTGTGATTATACGCCAGTTGCCACTGCTAACGCCGTCCCTGCCAACGAAGACTTCCTCCTTCGCTCCCGTTGTAATTACTACGACCACCACAGGTTTGCGTCGTCTTGCTATAATCGTATTTGTGATCAACCACGTGAATAGATGATAACGGCCTTCTGAGCCTACTAGTAGGTGCAGCAGGCCTTTTCTAACCCATAACTATCATGCTGATAACATTCAAAGCGGGTGGATGAAGCCACTTCACCTACAGAGTATATACGGTGTATTGGACAGAAACAAGCTTCCAAATGAATGCTGTTGCTGGATGTGTTCACACTGTTGTGTTTGTGTATCTATGACTCGCACAAATGGGGGGGGGGGACACACACGAGAAAGAAGATCCTGCCTTCTCTTGTCTGCACAGCTGAAAAATAACTGCCTGAAGTTGTTGTGATTGTTGGTTTGAAGTAATACTGACGTCTTAACATCACAGCATGAACTTAAAGCGAGTTTCAGTTTACAATTGACTCTTTAAACGTTGCGTATTTGTGGGCGAATATGTCAACATCTGCCTCTTAACCTGTCCCGTACTTTACCAACTGACTGTATTTATTGATGATGATATGATGAACATTACAAAAGTCCTCAGCTGAGGATCTATTTCACCGTGCACAGAGCACATTTCAGTAGTTCCTCTGTCTCACAGATCTCTAGTTTACTACATATTTTATACTTTCAGGTATAGTCTTCTCCCATTGGTTGGCTGGGGCCAGCTCCTATTGGCCCCTTGTTGGCACTTAGGCCACGCCTCTCAGCGCTTCTCTGCTCCAATCAGATCTTCTGTCACCCTTTTAGGAGGTGTACTCTTCCTCTTCAGTTTACAGATACTGCTTCTTATTTCACAGTAGTTGGCCTCTATACTATGCGTAGTCACTTAATTCAATAACATTTTTCATATCACATTTAATACTAAATAAGGAACAATAAGGCTCATTGTAGCAGATTCATGTCTGCCTCCTAACTGACATGTTTTTGGGGGATCTTGCTACTCCTGAAGATTAGGTTTTTTGTTTTGTTTCCCTCCCCGTTCTTGAGGACAACAGATACTTTTTTTTTTATTATTATTTTATTTTTATTTTTTTTTTTTAACCCAGAAGCACACAGTGCCTCGGCTCTCGTGTACCACCGATGCTCAAACACTTCACACCCACTCTCGACACTTCTCGCCAGAACAGTGAGTCGTGCGTTAAAAGGAAGTGACAGCTGTAAAAGGCCATTTTGAATCCCCTGGGAGAAGATAAGGTTGGAGGAGATAGGATGCCGCCCCTCCTGTTAGTAATACAGACTTTGAAATTCATGCGTCTGCCTTTCTTTTGGATTGCACAAAATGCTTCTCCCACCCAACTAGAGAGAAGTCGTGACTCGGCACTAAAAAGGCGTTTTAAATATCTAAATATCAAAAACATCTGCCTCCTCCTTTTGCAATTTAGAAGAACTCCCAAAAGCTCCGGGGAGGAAGGCGTATCATATTTATTTATTTTTTATTCCAATTGTTAATGTCAACATCAAAAGCTGCATTTCCGACCTGTCTGCGCGTTGCAGTTCTGTTATGTTCTGCTCTATGTGCACTTTTTAACCGTGTGCATCAGAAGCCTCAGTAAACACTTTCACTTTGTACAAGCAAGCAGCTTCCACTTGTCTCTTTTAGAGAAAAGCATGTGTGAAAAGATCAAACCCACTAGAGGTGGAGACAGCCGGCCCTGTGAGTAGGTCAAGGATTTCTGCATCAGTTTTATTTTTATTTTTTTTTAATGGTGAGGGGAGTTATTTTGGATGTTCATGGTTTAATAGACTGGGTTTATGAATGAGACATTGACATTCACTACCTTGCTAATATATAAAATATAAATTAGGTGCATGTCCTTCTGCTCCATTGCTCTTTACTGTTTAATGCATGAAAGCAAAAGCTTGTTCGACATTACCAGAGCGCCACTTCACTTTCAGTTTCTTGTTTAAGAGACTGTTCAAAGTCTCTCTCACGCTCGCCGCTTTGAACATGTTGTGAAACAGAACTGATTCTGGTTAGGTCTAGGAAATAATAATAATAATAAATGTTTGTTACGTACTTATGTATATGATGGTAGCAACTTAACTCAACGTGTCGACTTTTGGTTTCACAGGGACATGAACTCCCGTATTTGTTTGACCCATCCATCTCCACCAGACCTACTCAGACTTTGTCTTCTTCATCATAGGGATGTTACGAGAACCGGTACCAAGTCGATGCCAAAACTCTGAAAAGGTGACGTACACTCGGGGCTCGAGACTAATGGCTTGACCGTCGTTCCATGGACGATAACAACACCCTAATTTCTTGCCGATAATGCTACATTGCGAACAACAAATCCGTTTTTTGAAATCGCCATCGGAGAGCTAGTTAACGTTAGCTGTCAGCAGCTAATGGAGAGCTAGTTAACGTTAGCTGTCAGCAGCTAATGGAGAGCTAGTTAACGTTAGCTGTCAGCAGCTAATGGACCGAGCTTCCATAGAGTTGCACTATGGTGTGTTCAGGCTCTATTCAGTATAAATTATCATGATGTGTTCAAATGTAGTCTTGTAAAAAAGTCATTTTTGCAGAGACACTTGAATAAATACAGTTTTCACAGCAATCATAAATAGATATTAGAAAGGGAATTATGAACTGTTTAACTTCCAACAAAACTCAGAATACAAACGTTTATAAAGGCGTGTGTGTTGAAGCACACGGCCTTTCTTTTTTATATCGTTTGGTATATGTTTTACGTACTATTTCGAGTTTTAGAAAACGCTGCTATTGAATCTCTTCTTTGTTGACTCGAGTCATTGTACGTCATACAAATAAATATGAAGCCTGCTGCGGAGTTCTCTAATGTACGTTCAGTGCGTGACGCAAAGGGAGACCTCCTTCTGTCCTTTTGACCGTGGTTAGTTTCTCCTGGGTCGTAAACCTCCATGGAATACAATCTACATCTTCATTTTCACGCTCCAAACTGTTTTTTTCCATCCTTGCGCTGTTAGCCGGTGCCCTTCTTGTCATCAGGCTGTTAGCTAACGGTTTGTCTCACTGTCTCTGTGCGTCCTGAGGGGCCGATACGTATGGTCGCAAATGATTAACATCCATCATGTAGGCCTGTTTCCACAGGGCTACCGTGACAATAGTGGCGTCTGTGAAACTCTGGCTTCACTGCCAACAAAACATCAACCACCCCATTTCTGATCTCATTAACCTCCAGGCAACACTCCCGCCACACTTAGTATTATATCCATATTCTCTCACTCCACTGTTTAATGTGTGTGTGTGTGTGTGTGTGGGGGGGGGGGTTGTGGTGGGTGTGGGTGTGGGTGAAGGTTGCTGTCATGAGGAGATAGCAGTTCCCCCGGGGTTGTCAGTGACCTTGAGCTTCTCAATGAGCTTCTTTCTCATATTCAACTCCCAGCACTGCTCCTCCTCCACGAACAGTCACACGCTTCACTATTTCTCCTTCATATGTCCCAGAGACGCTTCCCACCTGTGGACTCTGTGGATGACAGATCTAATTTGTCTTGATCTTTTGTGTTTCCTTTTGATTTCTGCTGCGCTTTGTTCTCAATATGAAATTGTCTTTCCACGCCAAAGTTCTGTCAGTGAGACTATAAAGTAACACTACTAGTACTGCTACTCCTGTAACTCCGGCTCCTACTGTGTTCATCTGGCCTTTTTTCATATTCTCTCCCCTTATTCCTGTGTACACCTGAACATTACACCCATGTGTAATCGTTGAATATGTCATCCCAAAATCATGGGCGTTAATCTGCTGCTGTAACCGCCTGTGGGAAGGCTTTCCTCCAGATTTCGGTGCCTGGCTTTGGGGATTTGTGGGATTTTCATGGTATTGTGTCAGCCGAGACAACAAAATGCAGCTCAGCAGCTAACTAGAAAGTGCAAACGGCATATAGATGTATAGAAATATGAATGAATGACACTAAAAAGATGAACGCAGAATGACAAATATGCAATTGTGGAATATGAAAGTATGAATGCTATTAGCTTTAATATGTAGAATATGAACAATAAACCAGTTGTACATAGAATGTAGGGTAAATACAGAGTAAACAAAAAGCTAGTGCTGTGATTACCAAAGAGGGTGCTGTTGCACCCTGGGAGGCCTTAAGAACAGGGCAAGGACAGTCTGACATGACCAAAAATAAAAAAATAAAAATAAGTCCTACAGTACAGTGAGAGTTTACAGCTTTTCCTGGGTGAAGGATTCTAGCTGTCCTACACTGAAACGCTTAATTTGGAGGAAAATCGTATCAAATGGGGCCTAGAACTGCAACTAACCATGAACCCTAAACCTTAATCAACATTGTGGGAAATAGTTTGGCAAAGGCTTGAACATAATGGACCTTCATTCATACATGAAAGTCCTGCACACCAGTGCAGTTAAAGTGTTACATATGGGTCAGAGTTCAATCACAGTTGGGTTGAATTTTAGATTTTCTTTTCGTTTCAATGCCCGTTTCAATGGGAGGATTAACGGGATGGCAGAGAGTCTAAAAGATGTTCTGCTACACCAGACTTGTAGTCCGTGCTATGTCCTTGTCAAATGCTGGACAGATAATACAAACATAGACAGAGTCAGGTTGGGAACCCCAGCATCACGCTGTATCCCCACCAGGGTCCAGTCCCCTGCAAAGAGTTCACGGCAGCATATACTCCGATATTATCGCGACCTGTTTCTGGAAGTTATCGTGCTGTCTCAGAAAAGAGAACACAAGGACTTCTAGAAAACACACCAGAGCCCCATCACCTCATTTTCAGATACGAAATGGAGATCTGAAGTTAATGCTCTCGAGTTGGGCGGTGCTTTGACTCATCAGGCAGCACTCTGGGGCCCTGAAGCAGATATTCCCTTATCTCTGGTGAACTAATAAACAGTCATTAACGGTAAATTATTATACATCTCAAAGGGTTTTAGGCCTACTGACTTCAAAGAAATGGAGGCTTTGATGTAATGTGCGCGCAGGAAGTCTGAAGTCTGTCACAGGATTACAATCCAGGAGCATTACTTTTATATTAAGCTTCTGCGGATCCTAAAGTCTGCAGGAAAATTCAATTAAATAGATAACAACTTGCTTCGTAACATTCACAGTACGATCGGCATTTAATACGATTTCTGTCTTTCTTTGACTTGTTTCTCCTTTTCGCTTCCTTTTTACTTTTGTTTCAGCCGTGCCATGAGGTACGAACACATGATTTCAACAGGTGGAGCTAAAGTACACTTTACTGCCGTGGATGGCATGAAGAAAGTTAAGAGTGCAGGCTAAATGTGTGGGGAATGTGAGCTATATGTATCCACAGCTGTCTCCCTCCCACTCTGCCTGTCTATGCTGAGACTGTGGGAGCCTGGTCTTGGCATAAACTCAGATATTTAATCTGTAAATCAGGGTGTGGAGTAATCAATATCTCTGTAGTTCAACAGAGTCTCTTTATCACTCCTCCTCCTCTTTGTTCCACTGAGTGCCGCTCCATCAATCAATAGTTCTTTGAATTTGCCTCCTCGTTATTATGGAGGGACGAGCAGCTCTGAGATACTGAATGACGGCGAAGTTTGTTCCCCGTCAGCGTTTCCTTTCACTCTGTCAGAGTTAGTTACTGAGTCAGCTGCAGAAAAACGAATGTTCCTCCTCTCATCTCTGCGTTGGCCGTCCATCACTTCATACGTGCATCTGTCCCATTCTCCTCAACGCGATATCTCAAGAACGCCCGAAGGGAATTTCTTCAAATTTGGCACAAACGTCCAATCGGACTTGAGCTTTAACGGTTTAACTGACTTTGGCAATCCAAGGTCAAAGGTCACTGTGTGGTCGCACGTTTTTGGCCACAACCCAAGAATCCATACGCCCTGTTATGACAACTTCACACAAATGGCTAATAGGACAAAACGATGACTTTATGACATTTTGCTTCTGCAACTGGACTGGTTGGCGGAAGCATAAAACCACATGGTATTGTCTGCGTAGCCAACTGTAGCTCGTTCCTCGGTGCCGTCGAGCTCCAAGTGTCTGCACGTTGGGGCCTTTAGCAGCTACGTTGGTGGGACCACAAGAACCGTCTCTCCTACAAGTTTCTAAAGGTTTCTAAAGGTCATCTCCACTGCTAACTATCTGCTCGCCCCCGATGGCCTCGCTCTGTGAACGTATGAACATGACTACAGTGATTTGCGCCGCAGTAGTCTCCTATCCATAGATTAAAAAAAACAAGGCGAAATAATGTTAGAAACTGCATGGATGCAGTTATGAAAGTGCAGGAATGCAGTTATGAAAGTGCATGAATGCAGTTATATAAGTGCATGAATGCAGTTATATAAGTGCATGCGTGGCCCACTGTAGCTCTGTCATAAAGTAAATAAAATAAAATAAAAAGTGTAAACACAGTTTTTGTGGGGCAGGGCTCAAACGTAACTTTTTTTTACCACCTTTCCCGAAATAAATGCTGACCGTCCCAATTATAGAATGACATTTATTTATTTTTAAAAAAAATTTTTATTTTCTTTCTTTGTAAAATTATTCCCATAAATAAACACAATGGACATGATCGAATTATAAGCTAGCTCACATTTTATGAAAGAAATTTGTTACTTGCATAATATTCATTGCTTTATTCGTATCCCATGCATCCTATTCATAAGTCATCAACAGTTTTTAATGGGACATCTGTAACAATCCTGCACAATTCTACATGGACGACTTCCTCCGAGCTCAATGTTATCGCATTTGTATTTTTTTCTTAGAATAGTTCTACCTCCAAAAATGTATTCAGTAAGTCGGGGGATCAAAGTCGTTAGGATTCCTCCTCTGGGGGACATAAATATTCCCACAAAATTCCAAGATAATCCATTTAGTAGTTAATGAGGTATTTCAGTCTGGACCATAGTGGTAGACCAACCAAGTGACTGACACTGGCTAAAAATATACAATAACCCGCGTCTGAGGACACTGTCACACCTGCCTGAATAACTCCGCGCGAGAATTTTGAAATGCCTATTAACTATTGAATTGGATTTCTGTGTTTGTCTCGTGAACATTGAGCTGCGTGTTGAGACTGGTGTGACACAGTACGGACGGTGCTGCAGCGGTGTGTCTGTTCATTTAATCGAAGCTTAACGCAAAAAACAAAACTTGCAGTAAGTCCCGCAGTCGTAACACGTACTACCATAGACCTTTGAATCATGTTGGCTGCGTCCTCCATGGACACAGCGAGCTGGCATGACAACATCTTTACCTTCTTCATTTTACCTGCACAAGTATTAATGTTCGCTGTGTTTTGATTCCTGGTGTTTTCTCAAAAGTCTCTACTCGACAACTTTCTATTTTATTTCTTTTTAGGCGCGGCATGGACGAGGCAGAGAAGTACCAACAAAGGCTGCAAGCCATCGCGGTGAGAATGTCTTTCTTTGTTGCAATAATAATAATAATACATTTCATTTATATAGCGCTTTTCTAGGCACCCAAAGATGCTTCGTGTCTTTTACTTTTACCCTCTTACTATCCACTTCAGTCTTTCATTGTATGTCAAAAATAACCACCGCCCCAACATTGTCTCGTGTCCCTTCAGCAGAATGGTCTCACTTGGACTGCGCTGCCTGAAGTGAGCGAGCAGAGCCAATAATCGGTGATCTGTGAAATGAAAGGTTTGAGGGGCCATAGCGGAGCCTGCTTGAACTCTCTGGAATGTAAAATCTATAACACAAGTGACCCGCTTCAGCAGAGAGAGCGAGGGCCTGTGGTGGCCCCGGCATGTTTACAGCTTACATTAACGGCACTGACACGGAGTCATGCGTACAATGTGCCGCGTCACTAAACTATTTCTCTCGGCATCTCTGCGCTCCGCCAGCTGTTTCTCCCCGCTTTAATCTGTCGGTTACGTCGCCTAAAAATATCCCCCCTCTCTCTCCGTCTTTCTCAGTACTCTGCTTCCATACAGGAGAAGTCCTTGTCTTCAGGGACCATGACTGCAAAGGGGTGTTACTGAAGAATTATATCAAAAATCGGGTGTAACCCAACGCCATAAGTACAGCGCTTTTGCATCTAGTTTTGGCTTTTTGCTGTAGGAATGCAGCAGTTGCAGTTGTTTTCTTTATTTGGAATAATTCAAGTTTTCTTTGCTGTTTAGAGATAATTTTACTGGACGATTCCTCATAAGTGAGGGGTAAGTAGTGAGATCCGTCTTTTTGTTTGTGCGTTAGATCACAGAAATGACTTCCAAGCAATGTTAATCTAAAGGCAGCTTAGACAGTCCGTCGCTTTCAGGAGTTTTTACATTTTCTGTGGTAGCTGCGGCAGGAAAGTGATGGGAGTTGAGTATTGGTTGAGAAAGACACGGACTGTGGAAGTCCTGAAGTAGACACGGTAAAACAGAATTTATCTCTCCTGCCTTATCAGCTGTGGTGTGCGATTTCATTTCACAGTGGTGTCACTGTCTTAATAAACTCTTAAAATTCATATCCACCTCATACCATTTCTATGAGAGCCCATTTCTGACAATGTGATGGGCAAAAAAAAAAAAGATCCTGTAAGTCATTACGTTGAGAAAGTCTCTCAAAATAACTTAATATTTGAAAATAGTTACTTATCTCAAAAGAATTACTTAGTATCTCATATAATGACTTCGTATCTTAAAACAATGACTTAGTATCTTAAAAAAATGACTTAGTATCTCAAAATAATGAAAATTACTCAAAACAATGACTTAGAATCTCAAAATAATGACTTAGTATCTCAAAATAATGACTTAGTATCTCAAAATAATGACTTAGTATCTCAAAATAATGAAAATTACTCAAAACAATGACTTAGTATCTCATAATAATGACTTAGTATCTCAT
>CALSBV010000306.1:1488655-1514854 GCA_943590825.1 Bovichtus diacanthus
AGATACTAACTCATTATTTTAAGATACTAACTCATTATTTTAAGATACTAACTCATTATTTTAAGATACTAACTCATTATTTTAAGATACTAACTCATTATTTTGAGATACTAACTCATTATGTTTAGATACTAACTCATTATTTTAAGATACCAACTCATTTTAAGATACTAACTCATTATTTTAAGATACTAACTCATTATTTTCAGAAAGTTTCTCATTATGTTGCAACATTAAGTCATTTCGAGAAAGTTTCTCATAATCTTTTCATCACTTTGGTGGAAATGACATCATTACTTAGACTTGTAAACCCCAGTATGTTGGGGAGGTGAAGATGATGTTAAATCAACAGTTATGTTTCCCAGGAATGTTATTATTCATTTAACTTAGAAACTTGGAAATAACTATTTCAAATAAAACTGACAAAAGCAAACATGTAAATGAATGAACACTGCACCCAATGACACATTTTAAGGGTAACGTTGGTATTTTCCAACCAGGACCCGATTTCCCCCCCGTTTTTTATGTCGTAGTAACCGTTTAAAAAATAAAAACTGGTCCAGTATTGAGGGAGAGCGCTGCAGTCGGTAAACGGGCTGAAACGCCATTATAAGTGGATGCGACACTGACATGTCGTGTCGCATCCACATTGTCGATATCAGCTAAATATCCGGCCATGACATTGAAAATCTTTCAGATAAACACAACGTTTATTTCTGTACTATACTCTGTACTACCAAAGGTACAAAATAATCTCTGTAGGGTCCTTTCCATAACAATCTGAGTCAAAAAGTGGCAAAAACAAGCACATTTAGTGGACGTACGGTGATGGAATTGCCTGGTATAATTTCCAGCCCAGCTGCATTGTTCTCCCTCGACACTGGATTCGTATCAAAATTATTCTCTCGCTCTCACTTAGACACAAAAACATGGGAAAATAGGGTCCAGGTTGAAAAATACTGAAGTTACCCTTTACGGACCGTTTGTCCTGGACTGCAAATGACTTTAACTGTAGAGAATTTTAAATATTAATACATAATTTCCCTTATCTTACAGTCCTGGGAATGTTGGCAGTGCAGGTTGAGAGAGACTCTAAGACGGGTGCCACCATCGTGAGGTCAGTGGCCCCCGTGTCCACAACGGACGGCGCTTCGGCGGCTACCACCGTCTTCGACGATGGTAGGAAGAGCATCCACGCTGTCGGTGGATCTGGGAGTCAACCCTCGACTGAAGAGCTCGGCCAGATCTTGAGCTTTGTGGATGGGGTGGGGATGAAGGTGCTGCTGGATGAAGTCACAGTCACGCCACACGAGGCAGAGACAAAGACAGAGAATGCAGATGCCAACAGAGCTCCGGAGGGAAAAGTCTTGTCTTTTTCTACCCCTCTCGTCACGTCAAAAGAGGAAAATACGCAGACAGACGGTTCAAGAAGCTACAAAATGGATGCTGAGCTGGGGACAGAGGACAGTGCTGTCAGTAAGGGAAGCGAGGAGGATAAAAAGGAGGACGTAAGCATCATGGCGGTGCGAGACGTTCCAGGAGAAGTGGGTAACGTGGAGGATCTAAGTTTGGAGGAAGGCCCAGTCACTCTTGTGTTCCTGGGATACGCTGACGCCGACCAAGCTCAGAACCAAGAGGACCAAGAAGGCATGATCACTGTGGAGCGAGTGATGATCACGGAGGAAGGAGAAGAACACGTCTTAGGACCCCATACGTCCGCCTCACCTCAGGCAGCGAAAGAGTCCCAAGTGTTTCAGGACATTCCCCTGGATGGAAACGGGGCAGGAGTCCAGGGAGAGGAAGGCGCGAAGGGGCTACATCATTCATCTTCACCCAGTAAAGCAGAGGGAGGAGGCGCTCCCAAACGCAAGACCTGTCAGTGCTGCTCTGTCATGTGAGAAAATGATTGAAGAGAGAGACTCCCTCGTCAGCCTTAATCGTATCATTCGTAATATTCTTGGCTTCCATTAGACGCTACATGGTGCACCGCTGCCTAAATGACTGATATGAGAGAATAGACCACCACCTGGTGTAGTCTTACCATGGTTCTCAGCTCTGAGCGCCCATGACTTCACTTCACTTTGCCAAAGAAAGAGACATTTATCATGTAGTAGCTCTTTTTTTTTTTTATATATAGCAGCTGTGGACTGACTACAGCTCCGAGGGACTTTTTAAAAACCCACTTCCTCCCTCTAGTGGACAAAGCTGAGAATACCAATATGGGGGCCTGTGCCTTTTTTTTTATTATCAGCCAAAGATATTCCATATGTTTAGAATTGCTTGCTCTAGGAATGGAAAAGGCCAAAGCAGAAGAAGCTTATTTTTGCAGCTTTGCGCATCAGTATTTTTAACAGTAATCATGGCGTTAAATCATTGTGTCCTACTTTTAATGTTAGTGTTGAGTTTCTGTTGGGCCCAGTTCAGAGATATTTTAGTGTCAAAATCCTTAAATCTTTTAGTTTTTTTTTTAAGAAATACCTCTTGGTATGAAAGCAAAAGTGAAACCTATTTCCCAGAACGTCAAACTGTGCCTTTTTTAAATTGAACGGGATTTGGTATTTCTCCGCCGGAGTTATATTTCTGGGATTGTAGGAAAGGCTTTGAAAGCGCATTAAGGCAATAGTACAGGTAGATCAAATTTGCCTAGAAAATATAATTTAGCAGTTAAATTACAAAGGTGTGTGAGAAGAACATTTTGCAGACTTGTTTTTGTGGCTTGTCGAAACTTTTCATAGCAGGTGGATTTTCATCCCCCTTTCTCTTTTATACACGTCTGCTACGTGTTTTATTATTTGTACCCAGTGATAACCAAGTACTTTTTGTGTACAGCTTTATACTAATCCTAATACTACTCCACTACACTTCAGAGGTAGATGTTGTACCTTTCACTGCACTACATCTGTCTGATAGCTTTAGTTACTTTTCAGGTTACAATTTTTCAGTAAAAAAACAAAAAAAAAAACATGTATTGTTGAATGTTTGTGATAAACTGAAGGTCGAAATGATCATTTATGTGATAAGAAAATTCTCCTGCTTCTTAAGCCAAATAAAGTCTTTAAAAAGCCTCTTGGATCAGCTGGAAAATGCATCGTCACAAAGCTGAAAACAGGTCGGTTCTTCTGAGAAACTCGTGAAAAGTTGACTTTCCAGACATACGTGGTTCTCACAGGACGGAGACAAAGCCACAAACATATGATGGTTTTATAGGATATGAAGCATTTCTGTAGATTAAACTACACAACAGGATATAAAGGAGTTAAAATGAGCACAACCTGAAACATCTACAGCAGTAAAATGAAACATACACATTAAAGCAGCAGTGATATTAATCCAAAAACATCATATATAATAGTAAAACACTGACAGGGAACATTTTACTGCACAATTCTTATACTTTGTATTTTAAGTACATTTTTTTCTGATAATACATATAACTTAAGTAAAGTATATGAATGCAATGTATCACTGTCCTTTTGTTCTACAAGTGATTCACTACAGTGGATGTTTACTGGAATATATGACGACAAAACTGAATAATTAGTGTGCACTTTGTGTCTAACTTCTTTTAAGATTTCATGAGATGTACCTCTGCAATGCTACACAATGAAACGTATACAGCGACACAATGCTGCTGTGAGTCATTTCAACGTGCGTGCTGCTTCTCAGAAGAAGGATTTTGGGTGCTCACGTGACCCAGAGGACAGGAAGGTGCTAAGCAGATCAGCTGGATCATTCATATTTCCACTCAACTTGGTACTATCACGCGCAGGAGTTGACCGCAGCGCTACAGTCAGGTGGGTCTCATCCTTCAACATTTCTACATTATGCGATGATTTGAGTGAGTGTGAGGCTTTATCTGGTCATAGCAAGAAAGGAAAACAATACAGTTAAAAGTCATGTCATGGTCATCAAAACGTAGTTTTCCTAAGAATAATACAATTTGTACGTGTGCACTGCAGCCATTCTCACATCTGTGTCCAAATATTGGATAATGGAATCATGAAACTGCATGTACAATGTCACTAAAGTATTAGAATAGCATTTGAAGTAATCTACAAAAGCCTTCATAACAACAGCGTAGAAAATGTTCCTTGAAAGGATGATGGAATAAACGAGTTAAGCTCATTAAGGCGCATGAATATGTCCTGTTGCTTGCGCTTTTTGTATACAGTGTGCTGCTGCCGGTAATAATCCTGAAATGCAGTGTGGCTGGCATTAAGCTCCTGAACACAGGTGTAAATATAGACTTGTATATCTAAACCAGCAGCTCGGGGAACCGGATAACACTGGGATACTATTTATACATAAGGAGAACATATCTTGATAAAGTACTCAATGGCAACTCTGTGATCATCAGTGTGAATACACAAAACGTGTCCAGTTAAAGGGCTGATCACAGACCACTAACGGGACACGTCTCCGTGGCTCATGGATAGCGGGCAGTAAACCGATGAGTTAAGTGTTCTACCAAAGCATAATTGTCAACAGGCAAACTGGGGAGATGATGAGAGCCTGATGATGAGAGGCCAGGCCGGCAGATACTGTACACAGTGTGCGTGCCAGAATAGACAGAGCAAAGCCGATTACTCTTTCCCTTTGTCAGCAGATAGTGGCTGTGCTAGGTCACAGTGGGGGAGAAAAAGTCACCACAACAACACACAGAAGCTTTTCGGCCTGCTAAAAAAAAAAAACTTAAAAAAAACATCCTAATACTCGTGTCATGATCACTTCAGGCAGGAGAATTAAGAATCTGGATGATGAAACATGAAGAGAAAGATCTGCACACTTCAGATCTTTATGAAGGTGCTGTAGAAAGGCCGGATTACCAACAGGGCAACGCAGGTACATGCCCTGGGGCCGCAGAATCCCAGAGGCCCTGGTAGCTCCAGGCTCACTGTGTCAGCTGGTTTGTGTTAATGGAACTGAAAATGTGTTTGTGACCACACACAACCTGTGGAGGTTTCATCAAAACACATTGTGTGCATCATTGAGGCCTCACCAACCTCAGTACCTGGCTGTTAATCACCTGTGCTCATCAGCTTTCCTTTACCGTTAGTATCAACAGATGACGATTAAACTAGCATTGATATTAAGGATTTTATTATCATCTCCAGTGACTCATGTGTCTCACATTTTAACTTAAAGGGACTTAAAGGGAAATAGAGAAAAAAAAACCCTCAGCGCATCAAATCATGGAAACAAAAAAGAACAAATCCAGCCCTGAACAGCTGGTCTCCAAAGATGATGGTGGTCTGTGGATGAATATGGATCCCAAGCCTGTGGCAGACAACACAGCGAGCCCTTTGGTGACCTGTGGTGAGAAGCCCCGAGGTGAAACGAAAGTCATCCCACCTGCCCCTGCAGTGATCAGTCGCTACGTCGCTGTGATGGATGACGAGGGCACAGACGACGTCTTCATCCCACCTCCTCCACCCTACATGGCTCCTTCTCTGCCTGCAGAGGGCAGCACGGATACTATGGCGAATAATTCCAGTTTGACCCTTACAAATGAGGCAGCTGACGCCACAGAGGCTAAAGATAATCCCAGTGGCTTAGACTGGCATCCCGGTGAGGAGCAGTTAATGGCAGCACAGACTGAGGAGGATGAAGTGGTAGCAAGTATAGCGCAGACTTCTAAGGAGTCTATGAACATTGTGTCTCTGTCCAAAGACGAGGACTCCAAAGATCAAGACCAAACATTCATGGAGGATACATGTCATGATCCATCTGGAAGACACCATCGGGATAGCACAACAGGGGACGAAGAATTGGTTGAAGAAGCTGAGCATATTACAACTTTGCGTGAGGGCCAGGAAAAGTGGAGGGAAACTGAAGGGGAGAAAGAAAAATATCCAAAAGAGGTATCTTCAAGCATCGAGGAAAACTCTGACAATGAGACACATTTTGACAAAGAGGGAGACGGACCTAAATCCAAGGACATTTGTGGTCTTTCTGAGACGGACTCAAAGCTAAGCACAGAAAATGTCGACTGTGGCGATGTGGAGACAAATGCCCCGAAGCTGTCCTGTCTCCGAGTGAGTGATGACGATTTTGAGTCCCGCCAAAACACGATGGACGCAGCAACCTATCAGCCACAGGTACCAGACATCCTAACAGACATATTTAATGATGAAGAGCGAGTTGACACCAGATCTTTGAACAATACCCTCACAAAGCATAACTTGGTAGAGAGCGAGAGTAGCACGGGCGAAACTCAAGTTTCCCCCATCTCTGAAGGCCTTGAAGAGATGGAAACGAACGAAGAACAGGAAGATGGAAGCAGGAGAATAGCGACTGATATCCAACAGGGAGAGCAACTGCTTCAACGTCTGCAACTGGTGCAGCTACGACAGGATGTATGCACACCAGGGAGCCCTCATACCTCCCAGCAGGTTGTCCAAGAGAAGGAAGGCGAGACAAAGGGCGTGCTTGCGAATGAAGTAGAAGATTTGAAAGCAAGAGAAGCTGATCCGTCAGGTGGAGATGAGACGGACGAGAATAGATTTCTCACTGTTGAGGATGAGGAAGCGAAAACAAACCTGATGGAGAAGGAAACGATTGAAAAGAATGAGAGTAAAGACATTATAACAAAAGCAAGGAAGTCTTCGTCCACAATGCTTGTAGATTCAGAGCATCATGCGATTGCCGGAGACTCTAATGACGACCAAAGTGACAGCTGGGTACCCGGAGATACATCTCCAATTGATCCCAATGAAACGTCTTCCACCCAAATTACCTCTCTATCTTCCTGCCACCAAATCTCAGTCGCCGAGACATCCACGGAGACACAGACCCACAAGGAAGACAAGGGGAAACATAACCTGCTGAGAGCCGGTGGCATCTGCAATCTGGCAGATAATCCAGATGTGCTCGAGATCCCCTTTAAGACCAATATCTTGCTTGAACCCCTTGAGCCAACTAAGGATGGCCCAGACCAGCGCAGCGACTGGCAGTTTTCTGAGCAGAAGATGAAGAGGGAGATAAGTCAGGAGTTTCAAAGAGAGCTGGTGCTGGTCAACCAGGGGAAGATCCCAGGGGGGTACAGCAAAGGGGAAGTCCGCCAGTTAAAGGAGACAAAACTGCTGTTTGAGGCCTTCCAGCAGGATAACACGGAGGGTCCGACAAGGCACCGGAAACCTCCTACCTCACAGATGAAAGGTCACGTTTACCCCTCTGTGCTAGAGCGCACACGTAGCATGGAGATGTTGTCACTTAAAAGCTGCCCTGTCTCCAGAGCACATTCCCTCAAAATGTATAAAGAGACTGAGAAAAGTTCTGAAATCTTAAGATCAATGAGCCCAACTGGTGGTTTTCTAGACAAGACACGCGTGCGCCCCTACGCAAAACAAGACAAGCTGGCACGCATGTACAGGAGCATGGACCACATAAACACAGAAGCCTCTTCATCCTCTGTGGGTACTAGGAGTAACACTCGGGAGGGAAACGCGAAACAAGATTCTCCCATCCTTAAACAAAATCCTTTCTTCAAGTTACGTCCGGCCCTGGCTCTGCAGCCAGAAGTGGAGAAGGACATCCGGGAGGCCAGAGAAAGAGAGGAGGATCTGCGCAGACAGAGATGCACTCTGTATGGAGAGAACAGGCTGAGCAATGAAGACGGAGACAAATCACGACCAATGCTCGCACCAGGTTAGTCTGCATGGTTTAACATGAGTATCAGTGGTGGAAGGTAACGAAATAAATACAAATACATAGAATTCTGAGGTACTTTACTTGAGCGTTTCCATTTTATGCCACTTTCTGTTTATACTCCATCACATCTCAGAGGTGCTTTTACTGTACATAAGGATTTTATGAACGCGTGACTTAATTATTTTTGCATTGTATTGCTAATTTTACCTGAGTAGAAGATCTGATGACTTGTTCCACCACTGTTAGTGGGTATTCTGTATGCGACTGCATGCACCATAGAGGCCAATGTGTACATTAATTAAACAACTTACCAAATAAAGAATATTTTTAGTAAAACCCAATCTGATCAGTTGGATGAATATCATTGAAAATGTTACGGAAAATAAATGGAAAATATCAAAACATTCGCGGATTTTTTTTCTCCATCTCGACTGCTAAGATGCATCATGTAAATACTATGTCTAATAGGAGTCACTTAGATCTTTATTCGTTGCACATCCTGGCCTTCTGACACTCAGTCTGAGCACTTTAATGAATGCCTCTCTGCATTAGCATCACATAGCGTTATCTAAGCAGTCTTATCGACAACTTAGTGTCAACCCTGTCACAGGCGGTTAAGGGTGAATCACTCTAGCAGCTGCCTGATCTGAGTCAGCAGATGCCAGTGGGCTGAGTGACAACATGAAGGCTACTTTCTGCACTCCATCTTGAGCCGGGGGGCAGTTCTGGTTCGGTTATAGTGTTGTGTAAATACAGATGACTTCAGACAGTTGATAGGTCTTGTTGAAAGTATGTAGACTTTGTGTACATTGTCTGCTGTGGTTGCCTATGTGCATTGCAGGAGAGCTCGGGGGCTCCGACAAAATGTGCATCCAGCCAGGGAGTGTGTCATTATGTAGCACCGCGTTGGTGTTTTCAGCCACAGTGACTGGATAATGATGTGTGGGGTTGACTCAAGGTGAAGATGATGATGAAGCTACATGTGACAGCATCCTAATATGTCTGGGGGTGAAACTGGGCTAAACTGAAGGAAATGACTCATTCTTAAGGTCGAATAAGCCGTTGTGCGTTACCCTAACCAGTCCTCACACACACAACTGTGTGCTATTGCGTTACCCAAATACACTGTGACATTGAGGACATTTTCAGCACAGTTTTGACACTACACTGAAAATATAACCTTCATAGAGTCAAATATACAGCGAATGATAAGGAGTTTTGAGATCATTTCACATCAAAGCCTTCTTCAAGTCAAAGCGCCGCCCGTTTTAGCGTGCTAAATGTACACACCTACAATAATTATATGTCTGCTGCTGTTTGCCATGCCCCACCTATGTAATGTAGCTATTCCTGTCAAGGCCTCTTTCTGTTTCACAATGATAACAGAGAAAACTGTGGCAATTGTTTAACCTAAAGCTCCTTGAATTCAGACATGAGTTGACAAAAGCAGCTTTTCAGGTCATCGACTTGTGATATTTCTGGCTAAAATGTCAACTGTCGTAACCTGAGTTTATCAGCTAGTTAGCTAATTAGGCTAAGGGTAGCTGAACGTCTTAAATTGACTTGTTTTGAAATAAGAAAACTGAGAAAATGGCTTCACTATGTCACATGATATCATTCTAAATAACCCGCCAACCTGAGAAGTGGTGCAATTCTTGACATCTCCGACTCAGAATTACAAGTTAAATTCAAACGTTTTTTCCTCGGCCGCTGTAATTTCACTTTTAAAGACACCACGCAGATGGAGCAGACTGTCAGGCTACATCATTCTAACATAAGCCTGTTTAGCTGCTTATCTTACCTTGACAAGGAAGAAGTTAGAGGTTGTTTTAGTTGACAAGGATTGAGGATAAGGACTAACCATTGTGTTTTGCGAACGTAATCCATCTCGTAGGATGAGTTTAGCTGGGACCGCTGGAGTTGAAACCTTCCCAAATCCAATAGAGCAGGTCAAATCAGTAAGCACTATTAAACTAGTTAGCCGGATATGCTAACGTTGCTGTGTACGTTCGAGCAGACAGACCAAAGAGGATTAGACTAGTTACATTTGTGAAATCCTAAATGGTCTAATGCAAAACTGCTGCCTGAAGTCATAATATCCTGCTCCTTTTTCTTTGTTTCTGGCTTTTAGATGTCAGGAAACAGTCCAGGGGGAAACTGGAACGGGTTTGGCCACCTCCCTCCAAGAAAGACCAGATGAAATCTGAGCAGACACAGGTAATGTGCCAGGTCTAATTACTGTAAATAGCTTTTTTTCATGTTTTGTCAAGATCTGCTGCATATGTTTGGTGTACAACACTGGCAAGAACACAGTGTGCCATCATATTATACTGTCACTAATTCAGGGAAACACTACAGGTCGGATTATCATCAGAAAGGGGATGAGTAGGCCTACTAAAGGTGAGGTTATATCAGGAGATTTAATTACATTTCAAATATTCTATTTTTAATTGTGGCTTTTTGGATCATGGGGTATTGAACCTGAAAAAAAAAAGTCAAGACATTAGATTGGAAGTATTCCCAAATGCTTTTTGTTATACAAATGCTTGGATTAGTATAAGTGGCTCTGAAATTGATCTCAAATTCAGAGGATCAAGAAAAAGGAGCTAATCTCCCACTCTAAATCCTGCTCCGTCTTATCTCCCAGCAGGAGCCCCAAGTTCACAGAGCAGGAGGTCAGAAGGCTCCTCTGTGGCAACGCTGGGAATCCGGCCTAATCAACGGGAAGCCGTCGAAGGAAAAGAACTGATATTGACCGGCTTCAACGCTACAAATAGCATATTAATGATCTGTGACGCTAGCGCTGCATAAATCCAAGATTAATCAATAGAACCAAAATCCTGAAGGTTCCAGCTTGATTGCTTTCTGGCTCACTCGGCTTTGCATCTGTGTCAAATGTACCTTTTTGATATAAAGATATCAAAAAGGTACATTTGACACAGAAGAGTAGTTTTATTCAGCACATAAATAAAGCAAAAGTATCACATCAATCATTCTCCCCATCCTTTCTACGTTTCTGAAAATAATACCTGTACTTTAAATTTAGTCAAAGATGGATTTTTATGAATCGGATGCCGAATTTCCATATACAGTTGGCGACACATTGGCATACAATGTTGTAATGATGACGTCATTTTGTACATTTCTTCCTCCGCGGGTTTCTACTGCAAATTTGCTTTGGGTTTTGAATAAAATAAAAATAAAAACACTGTGGCAGTGGATTTCAATTTTCACACATTTGTTCAACATTTGTCTGTTGTTTATTTCCACAAATCAACACACTTTTTTTTTTTTTTATATGATTTTTTGCCATAGGCCATATTCCAACTATCTCAGATGCAGGTGCGTTGGAAAGTGTCACTAGAGTTTTGAGAAATTAAGATCCCGCACACTGCTCTTGCTCAGCATCACAATTTGGCGATCATCGGTCCGAAACGTTAGTATGATCAACAAATTGTGATGTTGAGCAAGAGCAGTGAGCAGGATGTCCCTGTCCTTTGTACCATGCACACAATGAGTATAAGTAGAAAACTAATCCTATACTTTTAGAATTCACAGTTGAGACATTAAAGGGCCATTTCACCGATTTTGCACATCAAGCTCAGCTTACTCGTCTCAAAAAGTACTACTCAGTAGGGTCGACCCATCCACTGATAGATTATTTCGGGTTCAATTAAAAGAAGAAGTCCATGGTAAATGAAGCCATCAGAAAAAGTCCAGGAAAACTTTTGGTGACCTGTGATCCAAATTTACTAGCGAGAGCTTGGTTTCTAATCTCCGCGGACAGAAGCCCACAGCTTAGCCCGTCTAAGTACCATCTGTCATGCCAAGTGCCTCTGCCAAGGGAGGAAGGACTTTCTCTCTGCCTGTCCTGGCTCAGATATCCCAGTGTTAATTGGCCACAGTTCTCACCAACCCGCAAAGCAGCAATCTCGGCCAAGGCCTAAGTTTCAGCTGTTGTGACAATATGAACATCAGCATTCAGAGTAGGACATACTGTACATCTCCCAGTGTGTCCAGCCTTATCCCTCCGATTAACATTACATTTCAGGGTGAGGCTTTCTATAACCACCAATACAATTTTGAGGTATTCATACTCATTATTTATGCTACTTTACGCTTCTGCTGTAGAACATCTCTAGATACCTTTAGATTTTACACAAAAACACATGATAAGCTTGTAAATAACGATGCGTTGTTAAGATTAAACCAGTGGCACCAAACCCTTTGGGCTTGTGACCTCTTACAAAAAGGTAGCGTTAACTGTTTGAGGCCCAAAGAGATGCAATCATCCAGTGTTTCATAAGAAAAGATTAGATTAAGTCAAAAAACAAAGACTTTTTCCAACTTTCCAACTGCATTAATCATCTCACAGTCCCTCAGATGTATCTTGTAACCCTTTATACCGCTGTATAACTGTATATATAGTTCAAACTAGCTCCACCTCGACCAGCTACAACCTTAAAGTGCTGTCTACACATTGACACATCAGTGCCTAATAATATCATATATAATAACTAGAAGGGCACTCGGAGAGCGCAGACACCAAGGCCGTTTACGTAAGTGAAAAATAATTCATGCATCTGCTCCGTGACTCGGATCCGCTCCAACATTTATTGGGTTCTTCCGTGGCCCATGCTGCACCCTTCCAACAAGTTTCAGGAAAATCAGTAAAGTAGTTTATTCTGTAATCCTTACAAACAAATAAACAAACAAACAAACAAAACAGAAAACATAACCTCCTTAGCTGAGGTAATAATATGTCAGTTACAGGGGCCATTTTCTGTGGAACAAGTATTTTTACTTTTGATATTTTAAGTATATTTTGCTGATGATACTTTTGTATACTTTTACTTAAGTGGGATTTTGAATGCATGGCATTAAATAGAGCATTTTTACACTATTATTTACTGTATGTTTTACTTGATCAGCGTTGAAGAATACTTTTTCGACCACTGGTGGGTACGTGGGAGAGTTTTGGGTGGGATGGGTAGGTGAGGTGGTGCAGTTTGGGGGCGGTGGAAGAGATTATCTATATCTATATGTGCAGCATTATGTAATACAGTCTGTCAACATGTGCTTATGCGGTATATTTAAGCATCTAAATGTAAAGAAGAAAAATCGGTCTTCATCTAACATCTAAAGACTTTCCATAAATTCTTCTTTGTATGTGTACACTAAGCATATTAATTAAAACATTTATTGATCGAGTATGGATGTAAAGATGTTGCATATTTTACCACATGAGGGCAGTGTAGACTCAATAATCAAGAGACAAGTCAAGACAACGTGTTTAGATTATATATATATATATATATATATATATATATAATTCTGGGCAATAAATTGCTGGTTCAATCAGGGTGTGTGGATATAGAAAATACCACTGTAAACAGATTGTGATGTTACAATAAAATTACAAAACATAAATTACATATTTTAAACAGTAAACCTCAGATCCTTTGACCCAAACCTGTAACACAACATCACTCCAAACAAATATAGTTAGGTTTGACCGTAATCATGTTTAGGTTTGCTAATACAATTCCAAGAAGTCAGTTCATAGGGAAGGGTAAACATATGCTGAGAAAGTACAGCAGTTATGTAACCTCCGTAATTTATCCAGCGGTGACTCACTTACTTCACATAACTAGAGTCAGCAGCTATGGAGTCTATTCCATGTACAAGATGAAGAAAAATGTTGCCTAAGAACACATCTGCGTCATTTTCTGCAACAGCGTGTGGGTGGTATTTTCTTCAGATGTTTGGCTAACACTCTGAGTCATTCCTGTCATGTACACAGCACATTAGGGCTGTGTTGTTCTAAAAAAGAAATAAACTCAGCTCCAGTGAAAACGCAAACAACACGTCTGCGAGGTGAATCTCGCAGTAAAGTTGTCTCCTTTTTTTTTTTTTTTCAAACTGAGGCAACAGTGGAATAAACTTTCTCTGAGTAATACGGAGAAGATTTGAGGAGGACACAAATCTCTTGAGAATGGATATGTTGCGTAACGTGTAAGTTTCAAGACAGAAAACAGTGAAAAAAGGTTGACAGTTGAGGAAATAATCATTCGAAGAACCGAGATAAAATATAGGGCTTATAAGACAGACGCAGAGGGGCTAAATAAAGACGGTACACACCACTCAGTGCTGTTATTGTATTTCACCCTGCCCTGATGGCACAAATACCAAGAGCTTTGTGAGGGGGTGATGAGAGAGTAGACCAGTGACAGCTCTGACATCACCGCTCCTTCAGCGATGTGAGATCGGGCTCGACTCGGCTCTGCACCAGCAGCAGCAACCTAACGCAGTGGACAGATGATGGATGACTCATTTCTTTCCACCCACAAGACTTCCCATCGTCAGGATCCATCATCAAGGAACTCTCACTTGGCTCCAAGTTAAACCCTTCTTCATACTCCACACAGTAAAGTCTCACTCAGAGTAAGGCTAAACATGTAGTTTGGATGCTACAAAAAAAAAAAAGGAAAGATATGGCAGAGATTACCAATGAGGACTGAAATTACCATTGGATTTAAATAAGAAATCCACATATTGAGACTGCTGTAACTCCTAAACGGCACATTTTGCCATTGGAAGTGCATGTTTAGCAAGTGAGTGGTCAAAATAATGTAGTTGTAATCGATAAATAGTTGGCTAATGTTGATAGTAAGGTCTTGGATGGGAGAGCCCATCCCCGGAAGGAAAAACTGTTCGGTCTTGTCAAGGTTGAGCTTCACGTGGTGTGCAGACATCCACCGAGAGTCAGCCAGACAAGCAGAGATTCATGCAGCCACATGTGTTTTGGACAGAATCAGCGTCATCTGCGTAGCTTTGGTAGGAGAAGCCATGGCAGTGAATGACAGATCCAAGTGAATTGGGGTACAGACAAAAGAATAGGGGACCCAGGACGAACCCCTGAGGAACCCCAGTGGTGGGTTGACAGGGTTCTGACACGGATCGCCGAATGAGGTAACACAATGGTGACTGAGCCTATGGACCACTGATGAAAGCCCACTTTGTAGTATTAAGAACTGGGAGTCTGTGGGGACATTCCTCAAGAACACAAACCACGATCTCTGGGAAGTGAGATCTAAAAACACACCTGCAATTACCGCTTAACGCCATAGGTGCCACCACAGAGATCTTCAATTGTAACCTAAAAAGAGTTGGATAAAAACAATAAGATAAATGGTTGAAAGCTAAAAAAAAAATAATGGATAAAGAGTTGGTAGCTTGAAGAAAGGGATAACGGTTTAAATAGTTTAAATAAAAAGCTAAAAAAAATAATAGGCCTAATGGTTATTGAAAGGAAATGTACACTTGATAAAAAAAAAGAACTTGATAAAAATTTTAAAAAACATTGTAACAATACACATTTTTAATATAATTAACAGAATTAAACATCATCCAGTTTAAATTCAATTGTAATAAGCACATGTGGAACATGTCAGGTTCATCTGACAGGTGTTTGGCGGTACATGAAAACAAAAAGATTGAGAACCCTTGAGTTACATTATGTAAAGAGATATGTTGCTATCAGTGTTTACAGAAAGTGTACATATTTCCTCATATTTTCTTATCCCACAGAGGGACATGCTCCAAATGTTGGACTTTCCCATGTTGCTTTTTAAATTACTGCAGTGAAATCAATGAATAAACATTGGGTAGCAGGAGCATGAGGTAAGAATAAGCAGACCTCAGATGGCCCTGCTTAGTTGAGCCATTGTCCTCAACAAACCCTGTTCTTCGCTTTCGCTCCCCCTTCCTCCTCCTCTGCCCTCCAGCGCTTTCTTTTCACACAATGAAAACTCAATTGTCTAATTCCATGATCCCACATTACAACAGTCAACAGTAATATAAAGAAGTCGTGCATGATAAGATGATGAGTATGTTTGTCAAATGGCTTCAGAAGACGCTTTGTCTCCAGTTGCCTTGGGTCTTAAAGCCTCTGGGTTAAACTGTTGTTGACTCTTATTTTCTGGAAAGCAGAATGTTTTTCTCTTGAAACACATTTTATAAAGAAGTTTAGCAAATTAGCCAATTTCCTCCCTGAAAAACGCATTAAGCAGCAAATTGTTTTTTTTGATATGGATTAAAATAGGCAAAATACGTTGTGTTAATTAGTGAGCTGCTAGATTGTGTTACCTTTGGACAGAGCCAGGCTAGCTGTTTGCCTTTGTTTCCAGACTTTATCTGTGGTGTATAACCTGGCATTACATAATGTTTATTTTCTTTATCATGGAGTAGTACAGTTCTATGTAAAGGATCTTGAGGGATGTTGGAAGGGGCCTCTCCACTACACATTAGGGAATAAAACATCTGGTTTTTACGCAATAACATGTGGGTTTGCCCATATTTGGTCATCCTTACATTTGACCTCTGAGGACCTGCTAGGGGGTGAGGTGGTCTCCGTGCCCTATAAATAACAGGGACCGAGTGATGTAAAGGAAAAGGATTCATTTTGGCTTGGGATCCTCACATCGCCTGTTTTTGGTGTTTGATGCTGTGCTACTTGTAATAAACCTTTTATATGCAACGAAGCCGGTGTCAGCAGAGATTCTTTCATCATCATCACAACATCACGACGAAAGAAACTACATATGCTAAGCTAAGTTTACCGGCTGCTAGCTCTAGCTTACCTTAAATCACTTCTGAAGACTGAGGCGCAGAGTTGTGAAAGAGTCAAAGTGAAAAGGATACAATCTGTTCTCCAAAATATTTAATATTAATGCATATATATATGTATAAACACACCCTACAAAACTCTCCGTTTCTCTAAAGTGCTCCAAAGAAAGAGCTTCAAAGCAAACTGGGGTGGAATATCCTCCTGCCTGGGCCAGTTTAACCACAAAGGACTCTGTCGTTCTGGCCTTTCCAAAAATAGCTGGTACTTAAACCAAAATCTGCTTCCACGATAATTGATGATTTTAGAAAGTACTTAGTTAATGATGAAGTAGTGATAATTGTTATCACCTCCACCAAGGAGGTCATGTTTTTTCTGGTTCGACGTTCGTGATTACGTGAGAACTACCGGCCCAATTTTTCTGTAACTTGGTGGAAGGGTGTAGCATATGCAGCACCTTCAGTTATTACATGTAACTAGTTTGCACTCCTGCTTTAATAACGAGGGTGTGAGAAAGACATGGATCCTGTCAACACTGCCTGCTAACTCATTTTCTTATTATAGCTGCTGGTAGTTTGGAAGTAGGTCATTTGTGTAATAATTCAGGCACGTGTGGAGCTCCTATAGATGTTTAGGGTGCAGGACGGTCGACTCTATAAGAGCTCATCGATCACTCTGGGACAAAGCTTTCCACTGCAAAAACATTCTGATCTTTCACATTTTTCTCCCGTCCCTTGGCCGCTGGCCTGGGCGCTTGGCTTTGAGCATCAGGGGATCAGTTCACTTTGAGTTAAGCTCTTTCAACTGTTCAAAGCCCCCTTTTTTTGCATGGCTTGCCTCTCTTGTGGCTGCTGCTGAACTGCCTCCCATTCTATTTTCGGATTTAAAGGAAAGACAGTATTCTCGCTTAAGAAAATCCTTTCAATCCACTGTATGGAACACCCCTGGGATTAGGATGCAGTCTGCATTACATAAAAGTGAAGATCATATCCTCGGTGAATGTTGAACCAAAAAAGGAAGCCTCGAGAACGACAATAGCCGCTCTCTGAGCTTTCAATGTGCTCGGGGCTGTGGTGGGAATTAGATAACAAGAATGCTTGCAATTTCAAGAGGCGTTGTCAACAGATTTGGCAGTCAGATACACACAAACTTTAGACAATACAGCAGCCTATAAAGTCCCTTCTTTGCATTCGTGAAAGAGAATGAAACAGGCATAACCAATTACTATTATTCTGCTGTGAAAATGTAAAATAAATGAAAAGATTACATGTTAAATGCGATTAAGTCTTTTTTTTACATCAAAGCATATAGAAAGTTACATAAACATTAGAAAATATATCCAGGACACTTTCTGTGTCAGGATTAAGTTAAGACTTATTAAAGATTTAAATAATATGAGGTCAGGAAAAGTACACAGCGTTCATTATTGTGAAAAGTTTTACCCGTGGTTCCTCAGACCGGACTAACTTTCACATCATGAGCATAAATTAGAAACCGTTTGCTTTCATTTAAGACATTTTGTTAATGTTTCAGGATCGGGGATGTGACCAAATTTAGACTTAAATCCTTCATTAGAAATTCTTGACAGTGCTGGCAGACTTATCTGCAGGATGTTCTCCGTCATCTATGTTCTGCCGTGTTCTCCTGTTTTCAGCGTGGATTTAAAAAGGAGATACTGTAAGGCTCTTTGAGCAACAAGGGATTTCAGGAAAACTGACCTTAATTGGTCATAGGAGCATGAGGCTCAACGAGACCCACTCCGTGTTATGAAACGTAAGGCTTGCCTCGTATATTCATTTCTGCTCCTTCTTTTAAAAAGACCACGGCAGCGTGATGTAGCAGCTGACCGAGGAAACAGACGTTATGAGTAACGTACGAAATATAGGAACAACCACACGTCCTAAATTGATCCTATTGTGGAAGCTTTCGACGTACTTGCTTCTCTGAACAGGAATAAAGGGACAGAGCGTGATGGTCGACATTAAATTATTTAAAGTGCTCTTTATCAATAGAAACGTTTTGTGACACGAACCTCGAGGTCTGAGCCGCGCTCGCCTCCCAAATCTTAGCAGTTGTGCGGAAGTTCATCGGTGAACTCCAACAATCAGAGACGAAATCCCGCATCCAGGTTCCAGCTTTATTACTCATCCTAAAAGCCTTCTGGTCCTAACTTTGTCAAAGTGCCATTCTCAAATATTAGGCTCTTCATCACCTGTGTTTTTACTGTATTGAGCGTAAGACCGAGTTTTGTCCCAGCTGGAGAGTCTGTCCGTCTCCTCCTGCATTTGTATCCCAACTGTCTCAATATCAACCCTGAAACAATCTGGGTTTCATTTGCCAATGTGTCAAGACTCTGGCATATCCAAATCCATTACGTTCGATACTGCAGAAGCCTGTTGCCTCGATATCTGATCGGAGGGCATTATCTGTTCATAATATCAGCCTTCAGTGAAACTCTATCTAAACTGTATCTGCTGTGGAAGACAAACAAAAGGGAGGTGGCACACGAAGAGATTACGCACACAAAGAGCCTGGGCAGTAAGCAATGTAACAACATTGTTTTCCAATGTTGCATGTCTACTTTGGATGTAATCCGTCTGACATGGTTTAGAGGGGTTGTACTATGCTGTGTATGCTCTGGAGTGTCACGGCAAAGGGTTTCAGGCAGCGGAGAGATTATGGAACAAACAAATTATGACTCGCGCCAGAAACTGCTTTAACATCTGTCCATATTCATGCGGTGAAAAACAAAAACGTGCAGCGTTAATTGTGTTTTCATTGGAAATGTTCAAATTAAACACCGTTCATCAAAACTCAACCCTGTGCCAAGGCTGCCCCGGGTGAACCTGAGCGCCCAGGACACTGTGCCACTGTCATGCTGGAATGAACAAAGTGGAAACTGGGCCATTTATATCTGTATTACCCTCTGATTATGAACAGATTATGCAACCGCACAGCATGCTTTACGTAACCCGCTACGGCCACGCTCTCCTCCTCTATACACCCCTTTGTTTTCAAATTGAATAATTCAATAGCCCCAACCCCCTTCTATCCGAGCCGCCTGCCCTCCTGACACCTAATCTAAGACGTTATGACACCTAAACTCCTCACTCACGCTGGGACTCATATCTGTTTAGTTTAGAACAGAGACGCTGTGTTTACACATATGGAAACAGCAGCTTCTGGGATGAATGCTGCTTATTAAGTGCACGCGGAGATATCTTAAATGATGCATTTGCAGTAACGCTCTGCCTGGGAAAGCGCAGTGTGACCTGCCAGATCTCCTCTTACACCTTTGCTATAAAATACACTTTTATGAACTCGCTTTTATTGCTTAGTTTCACATCTTAGAGGCTGTTTGAAAATTATTCAAGGTGAGAGGTGGTCAGAGAACAGGAAGATTTTATTTTATTATTTTTTTGCTGATTAGTTCACAACAAATGGCTTTCATTTAGATTATTTGAAGGTGTTTTTTTTTTTTGTTTTTTTTGGAAGCTGTCCAGAGGAAACATCTCTCACGCTCTGGGCCATGAGACTCAAGTATCATTTAATTGATTTGATCTGATACTGGTTGGGTGGAAAATATGTGTAGTGCTCAAGCCTGTTCCCTGTCCACTCTTTATTAAAATATAGAGAGTGGCTAGACTGTTATGTTATGTTTCCATAAATAAAGTAAATATGGAATGTGTTCATAAGGGTATTAGGTAGGATATTTTTTTATAAAATACAATTCAGTTCTGACCCCTACCACCACAATAACTTTCATACAGTCCCTTATTTCAAATTTAATTTTTATTTCCTTTTTGCTGTTTTGTACTTTTTTTCTTAACACTAATCTCTGGTTTAATGGTTCTGGTTGCCAATAAAATTCATTCATTTTCTTCTTGTTTATTTGCCTTATTATGTTACATGGAGTCTGGATACTTGCTCCTCTAAATCACTTCGAAAACAAAACCGTCCAGAGACTTTATATTTGTTTGATTACAAGTTAAACTCTTTTTTTTTTTTTTTTTTTTTTTTTTTTTTTTTACAAATCGTGTGAATTGTGTTATTCTTCCTACAGATGTGTTTATGTTGTGCAGATTTTTCCTGTTATTTCCACATTTCCCCCAAGACACGTCCCCCAACCAATATACGTCATTTGTTTTATGACCATTTCATAAGCCACCCCCACCCCCCAAACCATCAGAAGTGGTTGCTTTGGAAACAGCGTGACGTATTTCAGAGCCCAAGAATAGAAGCAAGAGGAAAGCGGGTCTGAGGCTCTTGGCTTCTTCCTCACAATCACTCTGAGTGCATTTCCAAATGTTTTCCTCTAATGTGTGTCAGGGACAAACGCTCAAATGATGCGAACATTTTTGTTTGATTACAGAACAGACACACAGGGTCTGTGTTGGGGAGATTACCTGCTTGTGGGGTTTTTTTCGCAGAAAAGGAAAACATCACCTGACTGGTGGAGCAGACTGGGGTCATGACTGATGCAGTTAGCTGAGAGAAATGACTGCAACATTTAGTAAGGGAGCTTATATTACCAACAAATGATCAATAAACATATACCTGCACGTGCACAGGCACACGCACACACGCTTGTTATGAAACAGCCCCCCAAGTCAAACAAAGTGAGTCATAGCCTATTAATAGCTCCCGCAATACATCTCATGTGTATGAGCCTTGGATGGAGGCTCCACTGTGTGTCTGTGGTATAGACAAGCTGTTACATAAATGTGTTTCTGCATACATGTCTCAGGGGAGCAGTGATTCATAACATGAGCATAGCTCTCTCTTTTTAACTGCATTTTTCTTAGTCACCAGCCAAGTAAAAAAATAGGATCGAGACAGCTAAATTTGTTTGTGATCTTACACATTTTACCAGATATACATTTGGAAGCATAGCAGTGCGGATTTTTCTTACCAAGCATTGAAATGAATAGCTCAACGTTTTAGGAGATGAGCTTACTCGCTTTTGTGGCGAGAGTGAGACGAGAAGATTGATACCACTCTCATGCCCGTACGATAATTACGATGCGACCGCAGGCAGCCAGTTAGCTTAGCTTAGCATAAAAATGGAAATAGGGGGGAACAGCTAGCCTAGCAAGAGTAACAAAATCTGCCTACCAGCTCCTGTAGAAAAAATTTTTTGTTTAATTTGGACATATACAAATCGTTCCCGTCTTTATGCTATGCTAAGCTAACCGGTTGCCATATAGGTTGTCTGTGCAAGCAGCTTATCAGGTTAGGTTGGATAATTGGGTCAAAAACGTCAAAACCTTGAGGCATTTTAAGTTACGCAATTACGTTACAACGTTAGTGGCTACATGACTACGTTACAATGTTAGTACGTGAGCACGACACGTGCTATGTGAAGCTGTGACTACGTCTTATTTGAACTTATTTAAACCCAGATCCTTTCCTTAACCTTACCAAGTAATTGCGTTGCCTAAAGATCACCAACTACGTGTTGTTAACGTATAAAACTGCCACCATGCAACCATCATATAAGTCGTTTTGGGAGTCATTTGGCGAACCACTTATTCTGTCGTTTAGGTACGAGGACATGTTGGACATGAGTGGTATCGGTCATCTCATCTCAATCTTAGCAACAACAAAAACAAAAAAAAAAGCGAATAAGCGTTTTTTCCCAAAAACTATTTCTTGAAGGGTAATGCTACAGGTAATTTCCCTGTTTCAGTTGAGTTGAAAAAGTGACACAGCATATGTTGCAAGTGCAGTGCAATGTGTTTGTGTAATTGTAGAAAGAGATGGAGCCGAGCCAAGGTAAAAGAGAGGAAGGGCGATGGTAAACACCTCCGCAGAACTTGATTTGAAGTGATAAACATGTGCAGGGGTCAGAACAACGTGTGTTAATAATGAAAGGCCATTTGCATTTGTTAATATCTAATGTTACTGACAGCTTCTCTTATCTTGCATAATACCGGTTAAACGGCAGTGTTATCACATTAGATAACGTTATATAGCCAGCGAAATGAGGCCATGCTGGCATGTAGCTCGGTGACAAAATCCCTCTGCAGCGGCACAGTGTCACTGCAGAGGGATTTTCTTCTAAGCCAAAATGAAGCAAACATTACAAAGTGTTTTCTTAAACAACAGCAATGTATGCACTGAGGGGATGGAAATATGAGAGGAATATCCAGAAATGTGTGTAAAGTCAAATTAAAAGGCAGGAGCTGAGGAAAGGATCGGAGAAAGCTGGCAAGTGACGCTCCGAAGTTGATCAATGGCCATGGACAGTAGGTGACCTTCTTTCTGCCGCAGCTAACTGTGTCAGCGGCGTGACGGCCTCCTCCCTGTCCTGTCCTCCTCTCCGGACTTCCCCCTGTGGTCTAGTTCAGAGTGTATTTTAAGCTTGTCCCCGACACCTCCCGCAGGCTACTTTACGTAACGTGCTTTTGCCCGTCAACTCTTGGCTAACACCTCCCAGCTCCTCTGTCTGACTCCCAGTGGCTGCCTTCGTAAAGCCGGTCAGCTGGTGTAAACAGCCTTGCTGTGAGTCTTGTCTCTGCCACCCACTTGGCAAGAACAGGGCACAGATATTTATATCCATCCTGCTGCCCACCACTGCTGCAGATCCCAGAGCGGATGAATTATGAAGAAAGGCAGGATGTTAAAATGATTCCGTCTGAGGCTGCAGAATCTCATTCTGAATGCAGTTTGTAAATGTTCATGTTATAAACAGCTGTGTTTACTGCCAGGCTGGCAGAGCTTTCCTCTGGGAAACGCGTGCTTTTACAACTTCTACCGTTGTTTTACAAGCATTATTTAAATACAAGCACAGTACTGCTACCAACACAAATGATCCAAAAGTACAAATACTGCTGATGACTGTACAGGCTGGGGGGAGCTAGCATGTGTCGAAAATCCCTAATAATTACCTAGGAAGTTCCTGGAAAGAGCTAAGTACGTTGGTATTAATCAGCAAAGTTCTGAGAATGTGATTAGTTTTCTTAGTCTTTAAGCAGTTGGACCTTGAAAAAACAGTTTAAATCTCCAATGGAATGAATGACTGAGATCCATCTAAAAGGAAATGTTCATTTAGCGAATTAAACTGCAAATAATGATTCATTCAATATTGTTTAGTCTGCTGAGTATTTTCGCAATTTTGACTTGACTTTTGTCAACTGTCTATAAAATGTAAAAACAAACGCCCACCACAGTATTTCAGAGTCGAAGGTGACTTTTGATCAAACAAATGTTTGCTTTGTCAGACCGAAACCGAAAGATATTTACAAATCCATTCAACTAAACCTTTCAGCTCTAAAATGTTTTCTTACTTTAGCCCACATTATTGGGGACATATGCTGGCCTGAATAGACATTTCAATGTTCACGGATGAGGTAATGTATTAATCATGTTACGTTTAGTCAAGTTAGGTCACGTCTAATGAAATAGCTGCAACTGACGTTAGCTAACGTAACATTAACTTGCTAACCTACCCATACAGCTACTGTAGCTAACGTTATGTGGCTAATTCAATAGTGGGGTAGCCCAGCGCGCTTATACTTGGTGAAAACAATCGTGCTAATAAACAATGACGTATCATCTGGTGTTTCCTGTATTTCCACGGAAGTTAGAGAAACTAGAGGCCATTGACACTATACTATACTATACTATACTATACTATAACTATACTATACTATACTATACTATACTATTGTGGTGTATAACCTGGCATTACATAATGTTTATTTTCTTTATCACCGTGTGCGGTGATAAAGCATACATATTTCTGCCGTATGGGTGGACAGGTTGTTGTTACATGGCAACATTGAAACTCCCATACGAGGTTTTTTCTATTCAGAGGGGAGAAGGACCCGATAAGAATCAATCTAATGATCTTTCTGGAGGTAGGACGAAAAGAGAGTTGGCACAGTTTCATAATTTGGAAGCCTACCATTGGAGGATAAGTATAGGAGAAAAATGGGGTATAGGATTATTTCCATGGTATGGTGTGACATTTTTGGCAGATCACATTGATAATATTACGTATACCTTACAGGGGTTTGCTAATGAAACCATAAGGGGGTTTAACTTTTTGTCCAATACTCAAAAAAGTCATAGATTGACATTGTTAAAGCATGATATGGCTCTGGACTATATTTTGGCCAAACAGGGTGGCCTATGTGTGGCTTTGAATTTAACCGGAGATGCTTGTTACACTTTGGTTGCAGATAGTTCGGACAATATGACTAGTGTCATAGATGCATTGAAACATATAAGGGATGCATTTGGCCAATCAGAAGGAGCAGGATGGTCTGCAAACGCCTGGTTGCAGGACAAATTAGGACCGCTAGGAGCAGTGTTGGTTCAGATTATGGTGGCAGTTCTTCTATCGTTATGTGTGATGTTTTGTTTCTGTACGCTGTTATTGACCTCTGCGAAGGCTATGATATTGAGATGGGGTGGTGTTGTAATGCCTGACGAGCAATCTCAGATGCCACTGTTACAGATGGCTAGTACAGATGAGGAGGAGGAAGTGATGATGGAAGGAGATTTGATGGAGAAATATCCATATTAAATATCTAATCCTAGCATAATTTTCGCATTTATTATTTTGTTGCCATTTCATAGTTATAATGGAGGTTATATACTAAGGGGGGAAATGGAAGTGTAAATCATAAACTGAAATAATATGATGTTGTGAATCTCACATTATAATCTGTGTTTGATATTTAATTTGAATTTTGTTGTTTTCTGCAAAGATACTGGTTGGTGTTTTTCTTTTTCTCCAAAAGGACATTGGGGGAGGGATTCAGACACTCAAGAGGGGTCAATTACGATGGACTGGAGGACTTTGAACAAGGACATTGTGATAAAGTGTTCGGATTCGATACAGCATCGACACGATACACCGGTCAACGCTGCGGAGGAGCTGCAGTGTGATGCATTCTTATGTCTTTTTATATGTATACAGTATATGTTTGTATGAGTAATACGTAACTTTCATAATATTATATATTAGGTCTGGAGTACTTTATGTGGTCGCCTAGGGCAGAGGGGCCGTGGGAGAATTTTCCTGTCTAGATTGTTTGATGGATATTTTGGGAAGATGACTGCCAGACAGGTTTTCGCTCCCCCACTCCATGAAGTAATTTTAATATTAGAATTATGCTGAAGAAAGCATGGGTTGGAGGATTTGTTATTTCTATCACAATTATATTCATTTATAGTTCATTCTTTTTGTTTTCGAGACTCTGTGTAGTCTCGAAGGGGGGAAATATGTGGTGTATAACCTGGCATTACATAATGTTTATTTTCTTTATCATGGAGTAGTACCTTCTTATGTAAGGGATACTGAGGGATGTTGGAAGGGGCCTCTCCACTATACATTAGGGAGTAAAACATCTGGTCTTACTTAATAACATGTGGGTTTGCCCACATTTGGTCACCAATATATTGACCTTTGAGGACCTGCTAGGGGGTGAGGTGGTCTCTGTGCCCTATAAATACCAGGGACCGAGTGATGTAAAGGGAGGATTCATTTTGGCTTGGGACCCTCACATCGCCTGTTTTTGGTGTTTGATGCTGTGCTACTTGTAATAAACCTTTTATATGCAACGAAGCCGGTGTCAGCAGAGATTCCTTCATCATCATCACAACATCACAACGAAAGAAACCACACTATAACTATACTATACTATAACTATACTATACAATACTATACTATACTATACTATACTATACTATAACTATACTATGCTATAACTATACTATACTATACTATACTATAACTATACTATGCTATACTATAACTATACTATACTATACTATACTATACTATACTATAACTATACTATACTATACTATACTATAACTATACTATACTATAACTATACTATACTATAACTATACTATACTAGTCTATACTATAACTATACTATACTATACTATAACTATACTATACTATA
>CALSBV010000306.1:1519854-1550300 GCA_943590825.1 Bovichtus diacanthus
GGGGGCCCAGAGTGTATCTCACTGTCAACTTGGCCATGTTTGCTCAGGGAGTTCACATATGTGATATGATACAGTGCATGCAGGTCATTGTCTCTTGTACGCCCACAAATGCACAAGTGTTCACTGTAAAAACCGAGGTCAGGTAAGACTATCGGCCTGCTCTCACACTCGACACACTGCTGCTCAACATACAGGTGTGTGTGTTTGCAGGATATCAGCAAGCACACACACACACACACACACACACACACACACGCAGTATGGGTGTTGTCTTCCTAAATCAAAGGCACTACAGAGAACCAATACCACACAGTGAGTCAGATATTGTGTAACGCACAGGGTAATACTATTTGTTATCCAAAGTGCTGTGGATTATTATACATTATGCATTGTTCTGTGCTGCAATATGGATGTACCTATTTAGGTGTGACACATAATTTTTTTTTGCAAGTTGTGAGACTGCCGCACCAGCATTAAAGGCAGCTGCTGTCTGAATCTTTATTTTTGCATTAAAACCAGTCATTTCCAGGGAGTATCCGGAGAATTTACAGAGATATTGTATATGTGACGTGGCTCTAACCAGAGGTACAACTAGGCAGTGTTTAAATGAGACACTTTCATGCATGTGCAGAAAGAAAATCCTCAAACTTGCTTGAGACATATTGAACATACATACTGGATTAGCCTGTTAGGGGCCCCAGGCAGCTCCTGTCCTCCATAACCCACTGCCCTCTGTGCAACAAGCGGTCCTGTGTTGGAGTCGTGTGTGTGAGTTAGGCTGTTTTGACACCATGTTTTACAATGTGTATATTAACCCCTTGTGATATGTTGATGTTGGCTTTTCCTCCTCATTGTTTGCACAGACCCCAGCGCTGTATGAGGATAAATAATCATTTGCAAAACCAACCCACCTTTAAATGTTCCTTTGCTTCTGACCTGATTTTTTTTTAAAAAAACAATGTGTAGAAATGTGAAATTGAAGACGCAACGTTTCCCTTTGCCACGAACTGGACTTACCCCTCTGATGAACTCCGTAAATGACGTAAAAGCATCACTAATGCCAATTAAAGAAATGCGTCATGTTTTATTTGATATCAGGGCTGTGTATGAACATTTTCGGAATATGAACGTAATTGCATGAACATCGTTTTCTTTGCCAAATGGTCATTAACAGACAAAGACATGTATGTTGTCCTACATAGTGTTGTCACTTATGTTTGGAGGTCAGAGGTTCAATTTCAGAAATCCAATAACAGCAATTTAAACTGACTTTAGGGTGGGAAGTGCTCAACCCAGTCCTCTGTTCACAAACTCATTTTGTTTTTTAAAAAGGATGATATTCAGGAGGATATACTTTCTGACTACGGTGCATTTGGTTGAAGCGAACACATGTAACTCCTGGAGACTTTCCTAGACTTTTGTGAATAAAAGTGTTTTGCACGGTGGGATCCCATATGATATCTCAAATAGTGTCAGTACATGGTTTGAGGGACCATTTTTGGGATTTGTTGAGCAAAGTAATGAATGAAATACTGTCTGATGAAGGAACTGGGTCATTTACTCTGCTCTGTATGCATGTTGATGCACCATATCTGATCGGCTTATCATCTAAAATGCGTCCCGTAAATGTTTTATCCTTTTACATCAGACCATTGTAAACAGTCATTGTAAACACAGGACGTCTGTGTTTATTATGCTGTTGTTGATATTTCTCTCTGTTTACTTTATTAACATGTTGTTGGTGGTTTTCATCATTTGTTTCTGTAGTTTTTCTTTTTTTAATATCATACTTTTTCCTCTACATTTCTTGTTTGAAAAGGGGGGGGGGGTCAATAAACATAGGCCTATTGTTTTAAAAACAAAAAAAAAACTATGTACTACGAGTACTATGACTTCTGAAACAAAAAAAAAAATTAAAAGCCATGAAGCATAAAGCTGATGTGTGTTAGACCTGTTAAAGAGTGGGGGGGGGGGGGGGGGGGGGGGTACTCTATATACACTTTATTTAGCCTGCTGAGTTACTAATCTTGCACTAGTGCCTCTTGATGCTGGACAGAGAGAGACAGGACAACATTACCTAATTGTTATGAGAAGATTATCCTGTCACAGGGGGCGGGGCGAGGGAGGTCAGATGATGATGATGATGATGATGCCTGAACTGCTATGTTATGTGAAAGCCGATAGGAGCTTTCCTTTGGATGGCTAAGAGAGAGAGAGAGAGAGAGAGAGAGAGAGAGAGAGAGGTGGGGGGGGGGGGGGGGGGGACACAGAAGGAGGCGGTCCCAAAAACGCGCACACACACACACACACACTCACAACGGGCACCGCTGGTTCAAGTGAGGATAGGGACCGTCCCGAGCTGAACTCAACGTTACAAATAGGAGCTGCGTTATTCCAAGTGGAGCAGAGTGGAGGTGCCACACTGATCGTAATATGAAGTAACAGCAGCAGCGGATCCGCAGTGTGAAGACAGAGACGAGCTGCTTCCTGAACCCGACACACACTCATCCTGCTGCAGGTAAACACATCTATCTTATTCCCTCGTATGTTCGATTTTTTTTAAGTTATTTAATTATTATTATTATTATTTGTAGTGTTATTATTATTGGTGTTATTATAATGGGTATTTGAGGATCGCTAAATCAAACAACATGAAAGATGCATCGACACAATCTTTACTTCAACTCTTTTTGTTCGCTTTTTATTAGACCATGTGTTCAGTTGTGACGTGGGAATAAGTTTCATTTTACTCGCTCATGCTATTCTCCTGTAGTCCTATACGGAAGGGGGGGGAAAAAAGAGAGGGGGGGGGTCATAATTACTTTGATAAAGATAAAGCTTGTTTAAGGAAAACATCTGAAATGAGTGAGGTCAGATTAGATAAGTAAGAGCAAGCAGGAGATCAGACATGTGGGTCAGTGCTGATGAAGCAAGTTAAGCAGAATCACGAATGACCTAAAGTCTGCTTATAGAATATCTATACAGAAAGATGACGGACAGGAAAAGATGAAGTACATGTTTGTTTAAGTTGTGAATACGACTGTAGGTTATCCCACTAGAAATGTCTGTTTGTAGACAAGATTTATTCCGTTTTGTATTTTAAACGGGCGCTGTATGCTTATAGTTGTGCCAAGAGTCTGGTCTGGCTGATTAGCTCTGTGTTTACAACATGCATTGCCCCATATTGAACGTTTAATGAGGCTGGCAGGGTTATGGTACAAGTCGCTCCCGTTTTACTGGAGAGATGTAATGGCGTTACATAACACTGTGTTGTAATGGTTCTTGCATAACTCACTAAATCCCTCTTCTGGTGTCCCTCTTTCGACTGAATCACTAGGTGGCACTGTTGCTGCATCCTGAGTCCCTGAGCGCCACACAGCGAGGAAAGAGTCTCTCCACCCCTGAAAGGCATGATGTTTGAGGACGAGTCGCAGCAGATGAGGACGCAGCAGGACGTGTCTCTGCTCCAGACTCTTGAGCCACCCGTGAGTCCTGATGGAGCAGGGCCTCTGTCCTTCACAGACGAAGCCGTGTCCATCCTGACTTCCAGCAGCCTGTTGGCCCGCTCCCTCCTGGGTCGCAGCTCGGCCGTCAAGCGCAAAGAGAGCCCTTCCTCCAGCATCCGACGCAAGCGCGAGTTCATCCCCGTTGACAAAAAGGACGACGGCTACTGGGACAAGAGGAGGAAGAACAACGAGGCGGCGAAGCGCTCGAGAGAGAAGCGGCGCGTGAACGACATGGTCCTGGAGAGCCGCGTTCTGGCTCTGCTTGAGGAAAACGCTCGCCTCAGGGCCGAGCTGTTGGCTCTGAAGTTCCGCTTCGGCCTGGTCAAAGACCCCTCCAACGCGCCTATTCTGCCCCTCACTGCGGCTCCTCTCCACGCCGCTCAAACCTCGACTCCTCACTATTATCTCCACAGAGGAGATGGAGGCAGGTCCTCGGCCTCACATCCCAACAACCACACGGGCCAGCTGAGCTCCAGGGCCTCCAGGGATCCTGGGAACATGTCGGAGGACTCCGGGTTCTCCACGCCAGAAGGGTCCAGCGTTGGCAGTCCGATCTTCTTTGAAGACCGGCTGAGCGACCATGGGAAGCTGTCGCCGCACAGGGCAGAGGAGCTGGGCTACGACCTCCACCACTCCCCTGCTGATGTCCACCACATCGCGGGACCTTCTGGAGGGAAGTTGGACTACGCTGAGTCGATGAAAAACCTTCCTCACAAGCTACGTTTCAAGACGCCCGGCTGCGGGGACATGTTTGATGCCTTGGCGGACAACAACGGCACCAGACGCAGTCCCACGCTAACCACAGCAGGTCTGAGAGAGGCCCCTAAAGGACTGAGTGGAGGTGACACGGCAGCAGGGCAATGCACCGGCTCCTGGCTCCAGCAGCTGGAGGGGGAGGACGGCAGGAAGGGGAGACAGTCCCCTCAATATAATTCCTCCGCCAGCGGCTACAGCCTCCAGCCTCCTCACACGCAAGGACAAAGCGAGGTCCAGTTTAAGCACGAGAACACTCACCTGAAGACTCAGCTCAACTCTCTGAGCGTGGAGGTGGCTCAGCTGAAGAAGCTTTTCACAGAGCAGCTCATGGCCAAAGTCAACTGAGGACTTGTGAGTGGGGTCGAGACTTTTGAAGGAAAAACCACGCCGACGTTGACAAGGACTTTTGAACTTTTAACGTGCTGTTTTTATTTCAAATGCTGTATTATATCGTGATAAATGTCTATTAAACGTTCATCTCATAACCTGCTGTTTAACAACTACTTAATCTCACACAATCTATGTTGCTCAGACAGGGAGTCTTATATCTGTAGTCGTGTGTAATAGTTCCTCTATTCCGTGCACTGTGACAACTAAAAACATTCAACTTAAAAAACAGTTTACATCACGTCATTACATCACTTTATTAAGAGACAACAGGTTTTGTCGGTTCTGACGCCGCATTCACTTCAATTGGAGGTCAGCCAGCGTGTTGGTATAACACATCACAATGGAGGGAGTGTTTGCAGTGTATGACTTACGGTTTCCCAGCGCTGAGACAGGACTGCTGAAAGCTGTAAACCCATGCAGAGACAGACAGTAAATACTCCCAAATACAACTATTAGCTGCCAAAACCTCCATTTGGTCATCAAGGCTAAAAGGAAGGTTTGTTCTGACAAAACTCGTATTAGGCTCGTTATGTATCACACATGGTCACGTCAAGGAGCTCCTTTCAGGAGAGATACTGTAACGTGCTGTTTCTGTGTTTCAGTCTTGTTTTATGCCCAGTCGTGTTATCACTGCCTGTACCGAGGGGACGACGAGAATCTAATGTCTGGTGTCTTTCTGTACGTTTTCATATTAAAAAATAAATCATTCAACACGTCGTGGTGGTGAGTTGATCTTTACTCGAGGACGCACTTAAAAGGGGCATGCCACCAATTCTACATGTGAAGAATAGTCTTCTGGAAATCTGGAGTTGAAAAAAAAAAACAACCCTGATTATGTCATAATGATTATCATTATCATTAATCATTAAAAGTCAGGATATCTCGACCTCTGCTTAGATTTGTAGCTCCCTTTTATATATATATATATATATATATATATATACGGTATATATCTTGTTTCCTGTGAGCCCTGAAACAAATGGTACAATACAAACTCACTGAGTGCCCCTTTAATGGAACATTTCACATTTACTCACCCTGTGTAACCTTGAATTCTTGAAGAAAACTTTGTTTCTCTCCGCGGTGAACGGCCCCCACATACTTCATTTCATCAAGACTTTTCTCTGTGTTGTTTTTTTCTGCGTTCACATGCGAGTAAAACAACGTTTTTCTTCAAGAATTCAAGGTTACGCAGGGGTGAGCAATACTCAAATGGCCATTTTGTTCGTGAAGTGTTCCTTTAAACGCCACAGAACAATGTCTCACTGTTATGTAACCTGCATAGCTGTAAAGAACATGCAGCAATAAAACTGAACGCACACAATGTCTCATTGCTCAGCCTGGATGTAATTCCCCTGATAACAGATCATGAGAGGATAAAGAAGGAGAACAAGAGAAGGGTTTGGCCGACGAGTGCTGACAGATGCAGGCGCTGAGGAGAGGAGTTGTGCACTTGGCAGGTTTCCCTCCCACAGTCCCTGCAGTCCGACAGCCAGACAGAGACAGAGACGGTTACTCAACACTTCCATTAGAAACGTTCAAAAGGGTTAATCATAACAGCTGGAGGGAATCCATGTTAATGAAAAAGGATGGCGTGAATTTGTCGGGGAAACGCGGTCGAATTCAGTCCAGATGAGGATTATTGTGGTCTCTTGTCATTACACGACGACAACGCCTGAAAAAGAAACTAATTTTGATCCAACTCAAAATCTGTAACCAGTGTTTCCCTTGGAAAAAAAAAATGAAAAATAAAATAATCCTGCTCCTGCGGAGTCAGCAGGGGGCAGCAGAGACAACACCTTCAGCATCACCATGGAGCCCAGAGTCTGCGTTTCACCATCCACCACCAACTAAATCATGCTATGGATCACTGCAATTTGTATTGTTCCTGCAGGTTAGCAAGTTAGTTGGCATGGTGATGACTGATAGTTAAATTCAGCAACCCTGCACGTGTATTTATGTGTGTGTGTGTGTGTGTGTGCAGGTAGCAACGTGCAGTAGCTGAAGCTCAAGTATAAAAAGGTCAATTGGATTTAGAAGAAGATAAATAATCACTGCAATACGGATATCCTTATTTCAGGTCATTGCTAGTTGCTATTGAGAAATCATCCAGAAATAATTAATTCAGCTTGATATCATCACCATTTCAATACAACAGAGATGATGTTCTTATCAGCTGATTCCTTAAAAAAGCAGTTATTCCAGCTTTTCACATCCATCCTGGGAAGTTGGACATTTGAGAATGCGAACACTGATTTTGGCAACAATTCCTCCCAAAAACAGATTAAAAAAGCAACATTTTCTGAGTAAATTGCAGAAGCCTGTGGTGAAATGGAAAGGTAGAGTAATAAGAGTCGAGGCAGACGCTGCAGGTGTGGAGCGCAGAGAAGAGGGGAGTCTGATTTAATGAATTTACTGCAACATGCTGCTGTTACGCTACCGTCCTCACCCACTTTTAAAAAGAAAAAAAAAAACGCAACCCCCCCCTCTCTCTCTCTCTCTCTCTCTCCCCCTCTTCTGTTCCCCCCTTTTTTTTTTTTTTTCTCCAGTGAAAGGATAAAGCCTGTTGCTAGGCAGGCAGTGCGACAGTTGCCATGGGAACGCTTGCAGACATAGCTGGAAGGGGTAAAACGTTGGGTTAGGGTGGGGATAAGGATGGGGTGCAAAGAAAAAAAGAGAGGGAGTGATGCGGAGACAGAGAGGGAGAAAGTGTGTGTGTGTGTGCATGTGTGTGTGTGTGTGTGTGTGTGTGTTTATGGGGGGGGAGGGGGATCCAAGTTCACGGCCAATGCTTCTGCTCATTCAGTGGCGTTTGTATCCTCCGGCTAATGAAGGAAACAAAGAGGTGCAAAGGAATGGCGATCCATATTCAGCTCAAATGTGAGGCTCTGCGCCCGGGGGTTACCCTCTGATAATGCAGGGAGACAGGACGTGGGCGTAAAAAGAGGACGCTGAATGAATGGCAGATAAGAAGAAAAGAAAAAAAAAAAAAAACACTTTAAAGAGGGCTGTAGCAACTTCACAAATGTGGACTATAAGCTTTGATAGTACATATAAAAGAACAATGAAGCAGAATGGCAAATCAGGAAGTAGCAACAAAAAGAAATGGCCACTTAGCATAATTGAGACAGTTAACAAACTAGAGCGTGGACACACACAAGAACTCATTATTATTACAGGACACGAAAGGTGAAAAATCACAAAACCATCCAATTATACGGAATAATTGCTGCAATTAATGCTGTAATACGGGGAAATGCCTATATCTGGGTGGGGAAGGGAATCCAAGTGTCCTGAACACACACACGTTTACAGCCTTTCAATATGGAAGGAGACCATGAACACATCCCAACAATCCCTCTGTGGATAATGTACTGTACCACAAATGCACTGAGACACTCAGCAGACCTTTACCGTCCCCATGTCTGGAGGACTCCGGCTCTCTGGTCATCCAAACGGCACAGTTGCTCCTGTCTACATTGCGAAGCAGCAACGCTGCTTTCCTCCCTGCAACTAAATGTAGCAGCAGTCACTAAGCCAGAGCGTCCTCCCCGAACAAAAGGCTGTTTGTGTGGGCAGCTTGTTATGACCCATATTAATGTTAATTGTTAGGTGATGCAGTGTGAAGAGCGACACACTCCATGTGCGGAGGGCCTCGGTCGTGTCTAGTCGGTTACCCTCGAGTTGCAAAAGCCTCTGATGAGACTCGTGAGGACGGCCTGTCCTAACCTTAACTTCGAGGTCAGTGCCTATAACCATCTCGCAAGAGTTTTGTGCCAAGCGAGGACGTAGGTGGTGGATGGATTGATCAAACAAAGACCCGGATATTCACCAGGGAGACTGACGCTCCTGTCCAAAAGTCGACTTACGTGACAAACTTAACCTACGCATGTGACCTAGAGTTCGACCGTGATCTTTTCCTGAAACCGAACCAATTCATTGTGTCGCCTGAACCTAAAAACGTAGGTTGGATTCACATCCCGGCGTGAGCCACGTGCACGAGGGCGACCGTTTGACCATCGGCGCCTGCAGCTGACTCTGTCCAACGGTCACGTGTGGCTTAGGGAGCCACTGGCGAACGGCCTATTCTGTCGCTGAGGCATGAGGTCGTGTTGCACTAAGCATATCGCTCGCAAACACACTCTCGGATAGAGTCCGCTGAATGCCAGCGTGATGTACAACCGCTCAATAGCCCGCTCTTTAATTACTCAAAGGATGTGTTTAAATCAGAGGAGTGACATAACACTATAGTTCAACTCTCCTGCTCTGAGCGGGAGCCAGCACGACACGCATTCCTGCTTGTGTTCAAGATAAATCAAAACGTGCACTTCAATTACATAATATGAGTGCGTTCTGGCTCAGAAGAGCTTATTCAATTCTGTGATGGAAGCAAATGCATCTTTTTGTAACGACACAATGACAGATGTGAGCGCGAGGCGAGATCCTGTAACTATTAAACCCAAATGTTCCGCTTGTGTTCATGCGCTTACAATGACAGTGTCTGTGGTTTCCTGCAGAACGCCAGTGTCACAATAGTTAGTCTGAGTTGGAAACACAATGAGTTTGCATAATAAGTGTTTTCCTGGGATAAGTGTGTGTGTGTGTCCACATCCCACACACACACATGTATCTTGATCTTATGGAAGTCCTGAGAGGCAAAGTCTGGTGCTCCATGTTTTTAAGTCTGATACTAATTATTTTCTCTTATGTGTTCATGACTTTAAAAACAGGGGGGAACATTTTTTGCGATTACAGATTTAATCGTAAAAAACTGTGTTATTACGTAAACAGTGTTGCATCACTTACTTAACCAAATAGTTTGTTTGCCTACACATAACCAAGTAGTTCCATTTCACACCATGTTTAAAACCAAACGCTTACAACGTTATATAGAACGGTCACGTGTTTAACACACTAAACCTTTACTTTAAATAGAGTCAATAACTGTAGTGGAGTAGAAAGTACAATTTCAGAAGTGTAAAGTGGCATAAAATGGAAATATTCCATTTTTACTCTAATGAAGTATGTTAAAATGGCAGCACTTATTGTCCACCGCTGGGCTAACATGGACTGTCCAGGCTCTTAACCTGGAGGACAACCAGGGGACATTTAAGACACTTGGGAAACGTGCTGATTCGCTTTCTTACAGACCGTCAGGTGAGATTGAGTTAAGCTGGCTGCCGGTGGTTGCCTCGTGTCTGCGAGATGAAACAAACACGAAACAGCATTCGGTTACTCAGAAAGTCTCCTGGGCCTGTCAGACAGTCTGCTGTCTGCACACGAAGGATGAGAACTGCTTTCACCAAAACACCAGTTGTGTGTAAAACGGCTTCTTTTCATATCTCTGAGCTCATTTCTTTGTGTGTTTCCACTGCTGCTGATTTGTTCTGAATGTGTAGTAACCTTAATATTGGTATCATAGGCCTTCATCTGACGGAGTTTGGCTTGGAGCCTAGTCCCTCCCCCCCCCGGCCCCCCCCCCCCCCCCCCCTCCTCCTCCTCCTCCTCCCTCCCCAGCATCTCCTCCCCTGCAACAGGATTTGAAGGCGAGCAGAGAGGGAGGGGGCAGAGCCGAGAGAGAAACAAAAAACGTGACTAGGCACCCAAAGTGTCCTGTTATGCAACAACTGACCTACTAACATACATTTAGAGACTCTGAGGGAGAAGTAGAGAGAGAGAGAGGGAGAGAGAGAGGGAGAGAGAGAGAGAGAGAGAGAGAGGAAACATGACATGAGCAGCGCGCTGAAAACAAGCGGCACTGTGTTCACACTCGCGCATGTACCTGCACTAATCTGAGAGCTGCTGTTTTGAAAGTGACGGACAGCAGAGCGGCGGCCGATGCGCAAAGCGGATTGTTGGATAGGAACCTGTCTCCTCTGTGGATTGTGTCCTTTTCACACACCAAAAAAAAGGGTAAGTTCAGAGTTATTACATTACCATTGTGGTGTTGATGTGATACACAGGTTCTTTAAATCATTCCGGGTTTCATTTATTTTTTTTGGTGTTTTTTTTTTTTTGTTTTTTTTTGGGTGTTTTATTTGTTGTTGCGTTTGTGTGAGAAATGCAGAGGAGCTCTTACACCATGAGTGTTTGTTGTGGTGCTTGGGTGCATTTTCTCAATGTCAAGGCGAGGCTGTCCCCGTTCTGAAGACCACGCGAGGGTCTCTGTGTGTGTGTGTGTGTGTGTGTGTGTGAGGTGGGGGGGGTAGCCAGAGGTTTTGGGATCACTTCAGAAAAAAAGGTGCGGTGGGTTTGGTGGACGCACAGGGAGGCGAAGGTGGACATATTTTGGAGCGATGCCACAGTTGTAATGAGGCAGGGTCAACACATCCGCGCTGTTGTGTAATGGTGCATACCCCCCCCCCCCTTATATATTCGCGGCTTGTTGTGGTGCGTTTAGGGGCCCGTTTTAGTAGAACTGCAACGATAAGTGACATTAAATTAAATTGATGAAATTTCACCAACTATTTCATAATCGGTTAATCGTTAAAGTAGTTTTTTTCCCCTCTCTTTTATATCCCATTAAACTTAATCTATTTGGGGTTTGGGGCTGACAAAACAACACATTTAACACATTTAAAGACCTCACCTTGAACTTTGAGAGACTGGGATGGACATTTATTTTTTTGTTGGATTTTTTTACGATTTTCTGACATTTTAATCGAGAAATTAATCGACAATGAAAAACAATCGTTTACTCTGTTATTCAAGAATCGCTTTCATAATACACCTGCTTTCAGGTAATATGCCTATTATTTACCACTAATAATAATAATAATAATTATTATTATTAAGAATATTACATAAAGAGAATATCCCACATATGTAACGTTCAGTGTCAGGTTTATATGTTACAGCGATTTATTTGTAGCCGGCTTCTTCTTTTGGGTTAGTAGGCAAGTCGATGCAGATAACTGGGGGGGGGGGGGGAATCCCATGCAGGCACACTTCTCTCTGTCACGTGTAGCAGCTCTTTGTAAAGGTTAACGCGGCTGTGCAGGCAGAGCTCCGGGTTAACTCTTTGGTTGTGCTGTAGCAGTCTGAGTGCGCACAACACGATCCAGAGCACAGAGGCAGGCGCGATCACCCGGCCCTCCTGGACACATGTGGACGCTTTAGTTCGGCTTTGCGTGCAACCTGGGGGAACCTGATGGGAGCCAGAAATAGAAAGGATGAAGAACGGTGAAGTTCGCGGGCTGTGCCAGGTGAGGTGTGGATCAGAACATCTGGATCAAATGTGGGTCAGATGTGTTCGTGTGCGCCTCGACGGCACCGTTGACAGTTACTACAGAGGTGTGCGTTTTTGCACAACACATCGGATGAAAGTGTGTAGGTTGTTTGTTGAGGCGCGCGTGTTTTTGGGCGAATTTCACAGCACACATGGATTCACGCAGTCGCCTCGGATGACTGGGGATCAGATTAAATATGCATGAAGACGTTTTGTCAGACAGAGCAACAAAGGAGGCACGCGGGGTAACATATTTCTCACAATGTGTTGCTCCGTGGATGATAAGTGGGGTGTGTGTGTGTGTGTGTGTGTTTTGTTTTTTTGGGGGGCGGAATTAAACCACACATTACGGCCTTTTATTGAACTTGAACGTATATTAAAAAGTAATTTACCTGCAGTCCAGCAGTCGTTCACTGCTGATGTAACATGTTCTTATAACTTGTGGGCACGTAGGTGACGAAGACAAAGCAAATGAGTGTGTGTGTGTGTGTGTGTGTGTGTGTGTGTGTGTGTGGGATATGTTTGCATTCTGTTTTCAATGAGAAAACACATCTTGGCTTCATCTCTCCACACCGGCTTTGTGGTTCATGCACTGCACGTGGGCACGGTCATCCCCCTCCACCTTTTTTGCAGCTCTTTTTCCTCCAGCGTCAAAGCACCCCATGCAAAACATTTTATATTAATCGCACAATAGCAGTGTGAAAAAAACATTTTCTAGATTTAAAAAATATTTGAAAAAAAATATATTTATATATATATCTTCCGATTATTTTTGTGAAAGTGTCTCTTCTCAGTGAAGCGTGACTGTACTTTACGCATTGTAAATGTGTCCACGTGCCCGCATCTATAGCTGTATGGCGTGTAGGGAACATGAAAGGGGTTATGCAGGGTGCATAATAAGTGAATTAAATAATTAAAATGGATCAAAGTAAGGGGCAGATTATGCAATAGACGGAAACCCAGTCGGTGGCTGCAGCCCTGCGCTTTGCTGCGGAGCGGCCGCTGCCAATTGGTTGGCGCACACACAGAGGTCTCTATGCCAGCTAAATGTAGGTCACATTAGTCCTGTGGGAGGGGGGTGAGGGGGGGTGTGGGGGGGGGGTGAGGCGCACAACCGCCGCTGACTAGAAAAGCAGAATCAAAACCCCACCAAAATAAATCCTCGCCCCGCCATAACAAAGAAACGAGACAGCCATGCAGAAATAGAAGACGAAAGCCCTGCGCGACCTAAATAAATACCATTCCATTTATCAAAACTTATAGAAATGAGAAAAAGCTGTATCTTTTTTTTTTCCTAGGGCTGTCCTCTGTTGAGTAAATTCTTAGTCTATTAGAAGAGTGGATTTAATCGACAGATCTGTCTTTAAAAAAAAAAAAAAAAGACTTATCCATGAGAGAAAATAAAGACAAACATAACAAAACGAGCAAATGAGTGGACAAAGAATGGGCAGCCCCTGCTTCTTTTTCAAATATTTTAAAAGCCTATTACATCACTGATCTGAACTGCTAAGACAAGGGTTGTGTGGTTATTCAGGTTAAATGAAGCCCTGTCGAGCTTTACTAAATAAGAACGTGAGAAGGGGAGTTCATGGTCAAAAGCCGTGGAGCGGTTTCCACCCTGTCCCACTTTGTGGCCTCTTGACTTTCCCCAGGTTTCCTGGCACATATACAGTAAGATGATCAAATATAAGGGCTGTGCTTTGTTATTGTGCTGCGGTTTGGAGCCAGCGCAGAGGCAAATTACACCATTTAGTAGGCCAAGGGAGCACATGTGACTGGTGCAACACATGGACTGAGTCACTGCTTTTTTTTCCTTTTCGAGAGGTTGATATGGCCTGTGTGTGTTCGTGGAACAAGGATCTGGGCTGGATAAGACTCCGCCTTGCTGGCATGCTGCCTGCTTTCCTAACACCCCCCCCCCTTCCTTCTTTTTTCTTCGGAAGATAAAGTCAGCCAACAGACTTCGAATTCAAGCAGACCCCACCCATGACCCCCCAACCCTGCACCACGTGCCATACATTGCATTTTTCCCCCGAGTGGTGGTGGGGGTGGGGGGGGGGGGTTATCGGTTTCATAATTTTCTCTGAAGCATATAGCCCCCCTTCTCTTTTTTATTTTAGACCTGCTCCCATTTCCTGAAACGCTCCGCAGAAACACGTGCAGGGGTTTGAACTCGCTCCACTGTTTCCATTGCCACTTTTAGAGTCTTGCGGGTGCGGGCCCTGTGGCTGTGTGAGCGAGTGCAGCTTGGATTCTTTTACCGTGCTATCATTCCACAAGTGCCACAGAGACCTAGTGATGACACGTGAAGAACATTTGATCAATTGGAAAGAGCAAACTAGGTCAGGGAAAAGTGCAATACACTGTGGGCTTGTGTGCTTCAGTGAAAACTGGAAAATGACATTAATGCATGCACAAGAAATTAAAAGCAGCAGCATTTGAAGTTGGCAGCAGTGATTTATTCGCCATGTCGTTCTGGCTTTAAGCATCTCCGTAAAGCTTATGTAATTCTGATGACAAAGAGGGTGAATGAAATGGATTACCGGCTGAGCGCAGAGGGTGAGACACGCCATGTAGGTCGGCGTGAATCACGCTCATTCACATGGTGGAATACTGAGGGTGCAACAGAGGGAGAGACGCGCGACAGCCGCCGCTTTGAGTTAATTAAAAAAACGAGAGTTCATTCATGTGCCCGCGCGCAGCCTGGCTGCAGGACAGATATGCAATGTACGCACGCGGTGACGTCAGTCGGTCTTCCTTTTGTCACAGAGCGTTAATTTCTCGAATTCTGCTTTTGACCATGTCAAGCCACTGGTTCGGATAAAGGGAGAGAAAGTACGATATGATTGGCTGCCCTTTTTGTTGCTATGGGTGACACATTCCTTCTATTGATGCAGTACCAACATTGTCGCACTTGCCTCTGGTTTCCCCCCTACCCAGCTAATCTCATCTCCATCCCTCTCTTTGTTTTAACTCACCGTCATTGATTCCCTTCCTTTGTCTCCGCTCCACTTGCTCTCACCTCTCCTTCTATATTTAGGCAGCGCTCTAATTCTCTGCGCCTCTTTGTTCTTTTTTCGTCTTCCCATCTCTTTTTGTCTCCTTTCTGATCTCTTCCTTTTGACGCTTCACCTCTACGTAGCTCAGCTGACCTATATTCCAGCGAGCCGCACAGGCAGCGATACTTGTGTTTACTAGTGTCAGTCCCCAGTTTTTTTTGGGTCAGTAGGACAAGCCGAGACAAAAGTGCCTTCATTCTTTGTATCTCGTGCGAAAAAGCCACATGTCAAAGGCTCACGACGATAACCGTTGGGCCAAGCAGAGGGGAAAAAAAATCCAGACACTTTCAAACGAATATTGAGTGAATATAAAGATTCTTAGATTTAATCTTTGGAGAGAAATGTTTAAAAAAAGTTCTGCCTGTGTCTGCATTTTTCGAGGCAAATTACTATTTTATTCCCAGAATTAAATCCATAATCATTGCAAGGACACGCCTGCAGTTACGTAATGGTGTCAAACCCTGTGAAAAGCAGAGTAAAACCATTGCAAACACCTTGCAAGATTATGAGATTACAGATTCAGACAGTGTAATTGTGCTCATGCAGTTTAACCTTGGAGCGCAGATGTTGAGTAACACGCATTTACTGCAGCTGGTATAAATGGACGGGAAATTGCAATGGTGATAAAAAAATTTTTTTAAAAAAGTCCTACTACACATGTGACTATTTATTTGAATTTTATAGTTGATGAGATATTTCAGTCTGGAGTGGAAGACCGGCGGATGAAATCCCGAACATAGCTGAAAACAGAATTTAAAAAGATGACTTTAGTTTAGAGTTATGCCCTAATAATTACAATTTACTGGTCATGCCTGGACTCCGGAGGCACACCTGTTCAGCTCATTACAGAGGGTTCCCCGCTGCATTCGAGCTCCATAGTTATGAGACTTCCGACCACCCCTTGTGTTTTACCCAGATGTTAACAGACCATGTTATTCTTGCCCGTCTCCCGCCTCCTTTCTTTCCAGGAGCCCATGACCTACATTTATCAATGCCCCACCTCCCAACTGCCCCCACACCTTTCAAATCTGCCCAGGTTCAGCCTCTTTATCCTTGACCTGCACTGGCTGCTGCCTTTGTCTGCCTTATCTGCTCACTCTGCATCATTGATTTGGCATTGAGTTGTTTTGGCGAAGAATGCTGCCACATTCCTCTGCGGATGAACGCATGGGGAGTAGCGGTATTTCAGCATTGTTTGTGGATCGGGTTTGTCAGTGGAAAAGCAGTGGGCTGCCTCCCTTTTTTTTCCTTTTTTTTTTTTTGTGAAATGTTCTAAAACGGATCCAGGGAAGCCCACCAGCCCTGCATCTGACTCACACTTTGCTCTGTTTGGCCCAAAATACTCACCAGGAAAACAAATATAGCTAATCCTTAAACAGTCGAGTTTTGTGCTCCCAGCATGTGTCAGACTGTTGCAATTTTTTTGTGGTGTTACATTATTAATTTCATGTGTGCACTTGTGTGCCATTACCAATTACCAGACTCTTATTTTGGATTCCCGCTGCCTGAAAAAAAAGCTCAGATATTTCTACATGTTTAAAACCTTATACGGAAGCCTTTAAAACTACTGGGCGACGAGATGAAACGGGGTCATCTGCCTTGCAGTGAACTCAATGCCCTCGTTTCATCACGAAAGTCAACATCAACATGCCAGGATAAGGGTCAGGGTTCATAGGCTGCAGACAGAGCAGATCAATAGGGGGGCTGGAAGGTCAGACGGTGAGGTCTAGCGACTACTCATTAGTTGCCAGGGGCGACACTGTCAGTTAAAGCCAGACATGCCAAAACAGCAAAGCAAAGCTGTCCGGGTGTGGAAACGTGTCTTTGATCATTATGCATGCTCAGAAGAATAACAACATAAGGAGAAATGCTTTAAAATAAATAATATTATGCTATGAGAATGCATAATGGAGCACCCGCAGTCCACATGAATAAACATGTTTTTTTCCTCTTCTGTTTTTATCTCTGCAGCCTTTCATTTCGCAGTCAACCGGAGAGAGACAGACAGACGGAGCGAGAGCGCAGCTCCCCAAGAGACTGACACGCTGAGGTAGACGGGTCGACCTACATCCTGCTGTTTTCGTGGAGATCTAGGACACTTCTCCGCCAGCTTAGTTTTAACAACCAACAGCGGAAAAGCAAGAGGCAAACAAGAAATTTGTTTTTCAAGACTGATCTGATCCAAGGTCTGTGATACTTGGAAGAGTCTGAACCACAAACCCCTTCAACTGGATAAATGAGGGTGGCTAATGCTGAGCTCCAGATGTTCTTTATCTTTTTGGCTAGTTTGGACACTTGAGTCCCCTCCTGTCGTAACAACACTGAACTTGTAATCAACAGACGAGAACTTTGTGAGAATACCTTTAAAGTTGTTATTGTCACCACCCCCCCATCCCCTTGACCTCTGACGTGGTCCTTTCCCCAAGTAACATTTCAAACTGGCTGCCACTATACAAAAATGGAAAATCTGACATCAGCCCTCAAAACATTAAACAAAAACTCAGGGGATAACCATAACTGCATTGAGACCTTCAGCAGTTATGAAGAGTCTCTTCCTTCTGCCGAAGGGAGTCCAGCGCGCATGGGGCGCCTTGGCAAGCCCAAACCTAATATGAACTGCAGGCGAAAGCGCGAGTTCATTTCGGATGAGAAGAAGGACGCCTGCTATTGGGAGAAACGCCGCAAAAACAACGAGGCCGCCAAGCGCTCCCGGGAGAAGCGACGTCTCAATGATATGGTTTTGGAGAACCGTGTCATTGCATTGAATGATGAGAACGTGAGGCTCAAGACGGAGCTCCTTCAGCTGAAGCTGCGCTTCGGCCTTATAAGCACGGCCTCCTACATTGAAAAGAGCCAACAGATTAGTGGAAGCAACAACACGGGGAATGGTGGCTCCTCCTCATCCTCCTCCTCTTCTGCCCCATACTACTCCAGCGGGTACTCTAGCGGCTCTCAGGTGATGATGAACTCTGATTCCTCAGAAACGGAGCAGTCTGGACACAACGATGGCCACAGGCAGTTGGTGAAATACTCCCCACGTGGCTCCCTCTCTGACATGTCCGACGGCTCCTCCAGAGACAGCCCCGAGCCAATACCTTTCGAGATCAAACAGGAAGGTGACAGGCTAGAGATGGACATTGCCAATGGCACCACCACCCAGATCATGTTCAACATCCACCGCGGTCTGGCCGCTGTGCCCACTCACCACCAGATCCAGCAGCATTCTCAGGAGCTGGAGGCTGCGTATCACAGCCAACAGCAGCACCACCTTCAGCAACAACAACAACAACAGCCCCACCAGGAGCCTGTTACCACTATCAACACTGTCAGCCAGCCTGCCACTCACCCACCCGCTGCCCAGAGGAGCGTCATTCTGTACGGCTCCAGCAGTGCCTCCTATCCCGTGGACGCCGTGACGAGGCACCAGGACATCGATCTGCAGGCAGCCCAGAAGCAGAGCAGCGTCAGCAGCCAGACATGTGTCAGCCGACTGCCCCAGTCTATTACAGAGAGCTCCACAGAGACACTAGCTGAGGTGACAAAGCAGCTGGAGAGGAAGACATTAGACTCCCCTCCATACGATCTCTCAGAAGGCCGTAATGAGGCTGAAGAGAGACACGCGTACAGAGTTTGCCAACTTCCCCAGCAGCACCAACAGGAGAGAGATTCCTCTGCAGAGGGGGTCAACCACTCCCACCTGTACCACCACCTCCAGCAGCCTCATCATTCATACCTCGGTGCCCAGGACGAGGAGCCACCTGTGCTGACCTACGAAGGCGGGCACAGGAACGAGTCCTACGACCGAGGCCAATCAAGCAAGGACACATCATCCAGTGATGGAGATCCTCGCAGCTCTGACAAAGACGCCTCTGACGATGACGAATCCCCCTCCTCGTCATGCTCCGATATGGGCAGCTACCACAACCAACATGTTACCAGCCTCCACAACCCTGCCTCGCCTCCGCCTTCCTCCCAGGGAGGCTCTCAGGCCCAGGGCCGTGATCCCCAGGGGGAGGTGAAGGGCACAGCATTGCCCCACAAACTCAGACTCAAACACCGGGCCATGAGCACCGGGAGCAGCGGGGGCAACTGCTCGGGCCAGGAATCCCCGACAACCCCTCCCTCTGCCACTCCACCTCCCCTGCCCCAGCATCCCTACTTGTCACTCATGCCACAGCAGAACATTATGCGAGAGAGCCCGAGCGGAGGCTATAAACAGGCAGAGGGGGGCAGGAAGGAGAGTGGGAAAAAGGAGACAGGTGGACGGCGAAACAAGAGGCGAGATTAAGTGACATTCGCTTTTAGAATTTGTCACAACAAAAGACATAATTTCACCTCTAAGAACTACCCTGCCATCATGCCTTTGCCCTATACTCAAATCCCCTCTTCAAGCCCTTGGCACAGGAAGCTGGGCTTTTTCTACTCCCCTTTCCCCAATGTCACTTAAAAGGCTGGACATCTTGTAGGGCTGTATCATATTTGTAAATATTGTACAGAGTTGTCATTTCTTAAATCCTCTTCATACTTACAGAAGCACTTTTGTTTATGTGACGAGAGGAGGAATGGAACTACCTGCTTTTCATCAACACTTAGATCACTACAAACAGGATGGTAGGGAAAAGAAAAGTTTTGAGCTTTATAAGTACTATAAATTTGGTACATATCTGACTGTAGACAAACATACACATGTCTGGCTATCTGCCTTAATTTAAATCTAATGCAAACGTACACTGGGGACATTCCCTCGACCAAAGAAGCACCAACACCACCAACACTACAAATATCAAGTTCCATACCTCTTCCCAGACCCTACCTCTACCAACCCATACTCTCCCCAACCATCTCCACTTTTTCACGAAAAGATCGCCATCACCTTTATTTTTTAAGCACTTGGTTTGTATATTACTGTGATATATGAATATATGTATCTATTATAAATATATATTTTACAAAGAAATTTGAATACAAATTCAACAAAAATGCGACGAACCTGCGACGGTAAAAGAGGGTTTTGAAAGTGACCATCCTATTATGACTCACAATTACTGTACAGCCATGTTGTCCACTGTTGATACAGGACCCATTCGAATTAAAACGCCTCTCTCTTGATTGTTAAGCTTTAGCATTAATCATTTTTTAATGCCCTGTTTACACAGAAATGGCCGTCCAGTTTGGAGCGCCAACAGCACTGAATGGAGAACATGTTGTTTCCTGAGGCCTCATTAAAACGTTTGGATTTCTTAACCTTTAACCAGCCTTTAAATATTTGGTGGAATTCACCAGCTGCAGGCTATGAGCCTTTATTTTATTGAGCTTTATCAACCATATCTTGTTGTTGTTACCATTCACTGGCCCAATGTATTTATTTCCCTCTCCTCACACGCCCATCGCTGTAGAAAAGCCCACAGGAACATAGACGGAGAACGTGTACAGATACCTTTTTTCGATGCAGCCTTTGGACTGTAATGGAGGAATGGGATGCTTGGGGAGTTAAGTCACATTCATGTAAACACACTTAACAGTGCACTGAACGAGTAAAGACCTAAGAAGAGTTCCCGTACATTAATTGACATGACATGAGGTTTTATAGTGTGACCAAGCACGGCCCTTGACGTTCAAATCGGCAACCAGATCATTGAGTTTTTTGTGAAATAAAAACTAAATGCGAAACCCGAACAGTCTAATCCTCCAATTGGTAACAGCTTTGAAATTCCCCAACAACAATCTGAGCTCAAATGAATGAAGAAGATGACCTCCCTTGTCTTCCATGTGCCTCCATTATTCATATCAGGGGTTATTCATCCCTTTCTCGTGGTAGTTCTGCTACTGGGCGGTGATGAATTGCCTGCACTGGACCCTAGTTTAGCAAAAGTCTATGTACCACGTTTGGCTTTTTGGTGCTTGTGTATAAATGTAAAGTTCCCCCCACCCTCAAACAACACTGTAATGTTTATTTCGTTGGTTTTATATCCTCTTTTATTTTCTCGTCAAGGTGTTGTTCTGTTTTCTCTATACTGTGTCTTTTCTATTGACTGTGATGACATGTATTTGCCTCATTCCTCACTCCCCCTCCCCCCCCCCTTCCACTTTTTTCAGTGTGTATTAATCAGTAATGTTTGTGGTTTTGCTGATGGTTTTATGAAAAAGACAAGAGGAAAAAAAAAAGAAAAAGGCAAAGGTAGTGGGGTGTTTAGAGATGGGTGGTGGTTTGGTTTGGTTGGTCATTACCATCACTTCCTTTTGACATGATTATGTATGTACAGACACTAATGTTCATTGTGGAAGATGGGAGCATTTCAAGAACGAAAAAATAAAATAAAAACCATGTTGAACCTATCAACATATCATTGAAAATGGCCTGTTTTTCTCCGTTCTTTCACCAGTGTTTGTGTGGTTTATCACAAAAAAAAACACGGGTTTGGATGCCACACACACACGCAGACAGTTATTGCTGAATTTAACTGACTTTTACAGCTCGCAAAGCAAGACTTGCATTTAACCGAGCAGCCGTTTCGATCTTTCTAAGAGCGGCGACTGTCAACAGAGCAATCACAGACTGTAGGCAGCACATCCAAACTGCCAGCTCGTCATCCGATCAACCGTATGCCAGAACCACCAGTTGGGTAATATATGATATTACTCACTGATTCACTGAATGAATCATCACCAGTAACCAAACCGAATAAATTAGGGCAGTATACGCATACTTGGTTTTGATCTTTCTTTTATGTTCCTTGAGGACAGTCAGAAAGTTTCTTGACATATATAAAGACACGTTTCCTGTGAGGCTGTGTTTTCTTTTCTCAAAAACAACACCCTCACGATATCAGATTTTCCAGAGCAACATTATCGCGGCCAAAAAAACAACTATGATAATGACACCGTCCCAACATCTATAGAAAATTCGAGTTCTGCTCTCAGTCAAATTCATCTTTAACTTTTTTCAAAATAAGAGTGACGCGGTGAAGAGAGTGTGTGACCATGACAACGTGTGTAACCAATGCACAACCAAAGAGAGAGCTTTGTATAGCGCTAACCGTTGCTCACTTTCTTCTGCGTCTGAGGCTAATCTGCAACGAGACGAACTTTGCAGTGACGCACTTTGCCCGGTGGGGCCAACGAACTCCCTGGCAAGCTTGTGTGATGTAACACTGGCCTACTTCTACTTTTAGACATGAGCCTAATGCATGCAAATGCCATCAAATGGTGCACTCAAACAAACTTAGCCGAAGCCCTTGTATAGGTACACACTCTTTTGATTATAGCCTTTACACTTGAGACTCATATTTAAACCTCTTGACCTTGAGTGGACATTAAAAAAAAAAACAAGACTCAAGCTGAAAATCAATACAATCACAATCCGGGATGTTCTAAAATACATCTCTGCTCTAACATGAGCTCACTCAGCAGCGAGACACCGGCCGACAAAGCCAAAGGATCGCTTTTGTTGTAACAACTTGAACAGGTGCGGCCCCCCACCCCCCCTATCCGAAATCCAGCATATTTATAGCAGAGGAGCAGCCCAAAGTGGGCCACGTTTCAAACTAAACAGCCTATATCTGAACTGAGAGAGTCAGCTCTGTGTGATGTGCGGGACAAAGAGCCAGACTGAGCCTCTGACTGCTGCTGCCTGGCCAACTGTCCTGCCAACCTCCTGGCCGAGTCCCACCGCATTCTTTGTAGTGACACAGAAAAGGCTGCTGTGTTATCAAAGTCCACACACAGCAGCACAGAATAGTATAGTATAGTATAGTTATAGTATAGTATAGTTATAGTATAGTATAGTTTGATAGTTGAGGTGAACGTTCAATAATCGACTAATATTTTGCCTTTTTAATTAGGGTTCACATTATTCCTTTAAATGCAACATTTTGAAATTAAATGACATTACAGAAAATGGTGTTATTACACAATTGGCACCTAAAAATGGGTGGATTATTGACTGGGCATGTACAGTTTAAATAATCCATTTGTCTCTTTGTCTCCCACCCTCTTATAAACCAAAACGGGGTCATGTTCATAACAACATAAAGGGCAAAGGGAGGAGCAGTGAGGGGGGTGGTGGGTGGTGGGGGGCAAGGGGGGCAGGGAGTTAACCCAGTGCACTAACTTGATTTAAGTCTGCAAACAAAGCACCTCTTTGAGGCTGACGCATCAATGCCCTTCACAATGCTCTCAGTCACACACACACAGGCAAATACATGCATGCACACACACCGATTCACATTCCCTCACACACGTGCAAATGGAGGGGGGGGGGGGGGGGGGCTGCCGTACCCTTAGGATTTTCGATTACGGGGAGTTTTTTCAGTAAACATGAAATTTCTTAGAATAGGCAACCTGCGTAGCACCCGTGGGACGGTACCAAGGTGACACTCCCTGCAAGGAACAGCAGAGTCTTGGCAGCATTTTGCTGCGTCTCATATTTTCCTGATTTGACTTGAACGGCTGCTGCACTGGAGCTTGCATAAACAGGTCAGGAAGGAAAGTAGGTCAGTGTGCGGTTGGAGGGGGGTGGGAGTAAAGACAAGGAGTGTGCCGAAGGATGGATCGATGAAGGTTATGGCTCCATCCGTGTCACTCTTGTTCGTCTCTGGCAGCAGAGATGCTCTGGGCAAACAGCAGCTGAAACAGGGCTCTCGTGTTACCTGGTTCCCCTTCACAGCCCGGGGAAAAGGGTCAGTGGAGCAGGGAAGGAGGGAGGGTTAGGGTGATGGAGAGTGGGAGGAGGACGAGAGAGAAGAATAGATAGTAGGGAACAGTCTGGGGGGGGGGGACCCCAGAACTGCAGAGAGCTGGTTTATTTCCAAGATGACACACTAGAAGCTTCTCACACATTTCTGGGGCAGGTTCCAGGATGCCTGCGAAGCCAGGTCAGATTCAGGTAATACTGGAGAGTGTGCCACACACAGCTACACCCACAAAACTCAATTTGCTTCGTGTGCAACATTCTACATTCAGCAGCGTGTGTACAATGACAGTATATGCTAAGGGCAGAGCTCCGGCAGGTGTGTCTCCCTCTCCCCTCCCAAACAAAGAAGAGTTGAATCTCACTCAATCGTCCCTCCAGGATTCCTTACAGTCAAGATGACGGCGAAGGTAACAAAAACAGGGACTCATTCAACTCTTATCGTGCATAACTTTAGTGGATCGTCACATAATTACAGATGATACAGAAGAGGACACCAAACTTTTCTATGGATGTCACTTTTTTAGCAACAACAAAGGGCAAAATGTGGCCTGCAGCAGACTCAGTAAGGCTTGTGTTTATGTGTTTAGGCTAGCGGATTGCGGGGATCTGCCTTTTGCTACTGAAGCAGTTGTTGATCACTTGGGGCCCCTACCGGCCCCTATTAGAGGAGTGAGGAGTCATCAGTCAATGTATTATAAGGTATTATATTTATATATAAACAGTCAATAAATTTAAGGTTTAGGTTTAATAAAAAAAAATTAAGTTGTCACCGCGACCACGAGAGGTCCTTGAGTGTACAATCAGAAATGAACACAAAGAATATGAGGCTGATGGGTCCAGAAGTACGCGAGATTAGCCGTGGACCGACACACACACACACACACACACACACACGCATGAATGAACGCATGGTCTTCACACAGACTTACGACTGGTGGAGATAAAGAGCAAACCGTTTCTGTCAACACTATTGTAAAGCTGCTGAGCAAACACACCTGTGCGCACATGTGCACGTGCAAATACACAGAGCACCTATGTGCAGCATGTGAAGTGATGATGCACACGGTTTCCCCCACACGGCTGTCGAGAAGACGTGCTTGTTTTTATTCATTTGCCACAGTTCCGACACTGCGGTCCTCCTGAACCTGAAGTGCGCTCACTTATGCAGAACTCTCGTGACACAAACAGAACAAAACCTAATGGGTTTCTTTGGAGAGAGAAATAAAAATCCTTGGAAAATATCGCAGTGTTCGAAGCCACGAAAAAAGTTAGAGGTGGAGCGGTACAGTATTACGTAGTGAGATAGGGGCGCACTGCAAAATATGGGATGAAAAAAAGAGGCTGTGGGATGAACTCCTGGGGTGAAAGTGAAACCATCTTTAGTGTTTTTGCGGTGGATGTCACTCCCCCGCATTCAAACTGGTCTGAAGCGGCTGGAGGACTGATAGAGCTCGGACTGGGAGTGGCCGCGCCCTGAATTAGCTCTGGGCTCATCGTAGCCCCCACTGTCTTCACCGCACTCTTTAGGTCATGCACACACTCACTCACACACACTCACTCACACACTCACACTCACTCACACACACACACACTCACTCACACACACACACTCACTCACTCACACCCACACTCACAAAAGACCTTGTTGACCTGGAGCCTCAGCGTTATCTCCCCTCTAGTGTGTGTTAACGGAACAAGTAAAGTAAGATGTACAGGAATGTCACAGAATGTATTTTGTGTGCATTTATTCTTGACAAGACAAATTGGGCCGCATTTCCACGGCACGGCACGGCTCTACTCAACTCAATTCCCTCTTTCTTGGTTTTCCATTGGAAAAAATTGTGGATGTACTTGATACTTCTGTTGGTAGAACCTCGATCGAGGTTCAATGTGAGCTTAGTCGATACTAGAAAGTGGAGTCCTGACACTGCTGACCACTGATTGGTCAGAGAGAATCGTCACTCGCGGGCCACCCTGCACAAACCCGCCATTTTTAAATACCCAAGCTATCATCAATAACGACCACAATTGGCAGTCCACAAAACTAACCCGTCACGCAGACGTTCCTCTGTTTGGTCCGCCCATACTGAGGGAAAGGAAATAGGGAAAAGGACCTAAAAACCAAAAGTAAGTTGAGCCGGAAAACATACAGTGAATAAGTGGCTTAAAAAAAAAAAAACAAGCTGACAACTCAAAAGGAATTTCAAAGGTGTGTAACACCATGTGATTAAAAATGGGAGCAGCCTAAGAAAAGAAAAGAAAAGAAGAAACCTGACTCAGCTCGCGTTAATCCTCAGCCTGTGATCTACCTCACTACGAGTACGACCCATATGTCTCACAGCGTGTTCAGTCCTGAGATCTCGTGGGACAAAACGCTGCCTCAGTTACCTCTCACCATCTACACCTGCACTGCAGCGGGACCCCCACTACTCGCCCCCCCCTCGCAAAAGCAGAATGCAAGCGCGGCGGTGGACCTGCTGCCGACTGGGACCGGCTCATGTTAAGCGTAAAGGAGAAAATAGACCAGAGAGACAGTGAGAGGAAGAGATGAAGACAGGTGTTGAGGAGCATGAATCTGCAATCACCAGAGGGAAACAGTCCAAAAGGGTTGGAGACGGCGAGCACAGATCATGAATGATGATGGAGGCCCAGAGGGCACAGAGAGGGAGTGGGAAAACATTGTAGGGAGTAGAAACAAAGAGCTGGCTGTGTCCTTCGCCCCATGGGCTTCCTTCCTGCCGGGCCACAAGGCCATCCCCACGGTAGCCCCAGCCGAACAGTGACCCCACCTGCACCTCCCTGCCAAACAGTGGGTTAACTCACACAAGTGAGTGTGAGAGGTGGGGGCGACACAAATAGCACACATTCTGTTGTTTGTGCATTCATCGCAGCTCTGCAGCTCCACCCGAGCCCTGCAGCTCCACCCACACGCTCGCGCCCTCGACGCCGCCCAGAGAGGCCCGTTCTCAGGTGGAGAGGCGTGGGACTCGTGCAGCAGGGAGACGCAGGGATGGAGTGACCCAGGCCGTATCTGCAACGCCCCAGATGACCAGGTGTTCGTGGCACATCAGGCGTGTTGACGCTCAGGATCGTAAAACGCTTACGATCCAATGAAGTACAATGACGTGTGAGCTTTATAGCACCGCTGCCACACGGACGTCCTTAGACGCTCTCTCCTGGTTCTTCAGCTTAGTTTAGTCTCATTCAGTTTAGTTTAGTTGGGAAACTTTAAATCAAACGTTCTATATTTCCAGACATTGAAGCAGTGGCTTTCGATTATTCCAGTTTATTCCATTTGACCTCATAAAAGAGATTCAAAAGCAACTTTCGCCATCGAGTCCTCCAATATTATATATCCTTATTTCCTTTTTCCCCATCCATAATGTGGCAAACATATGTGTCTATATACAGTATATGTGAAATCTACAGAAAGGCTATTTTTATGTTCATATATTAACCGTTTTATTTATGTAGTGAAATAATTACTTATGTCTTGATGTTTTGTGTTTGAAGTGTTCTGTAATTGGTGTTTTTGATCAATTACCGCCGCGTTACAAGTGTGAAAAAAAAGTACTCAACCGCTATGATCGCAAGCCAAAGAACCGCTTTTCGGACTATGGTGCTGTGTAGCACCATTTTTGTTGAGGCTGTCATTTAAAAGGTCAAAACAATAAATCAGATCCTAAAAAACATGTGGGTCTACATTGTTTCACCAAGATTACTCAACTGTAATAACACTGATGCTGCCAAAATCAAATAGTCTGGAATCCAGTGGCGATAAGAAAAACATGTATTGTTTTCCATGAACTATATCTTCTTATATTTAATGCGCAATGAATTGAATCGCTAGTACTGTAAGTGTAAATCTGAGAGGACGTGTGGGCCGTTTAATATCTTAACAAAGTCTTGGTCTAATGGTTTTCCATAAGTAACAAAGAGCGAGGAAGTAACTGAAAAGGAATGTGTTTCTTTAGCGGGATGAAAAGCCTTGATGCTGCTATTGCAAAATTCCGTGAATAAGAGCTGAATAGCGTCGTAAACATTGGTCCAGTGTGTGCACATGTATAACAAGAGTCATCGCATCGAAATATTGACTTAGCGGCTATCAAGGCTTTTCTGACACACACCATAATGAACATGTTGCTGGTAATGTTTGACGAGTATTACAATAACACATAATGGAGCTACGTGAAAACAAAATGTTTGTGTTCGGTGTGTTAGGAGAGAGCGAGAGAGAAGAAACAAAGCCAATGCCAAAGCCTTTTCCTGTAACACATAGCACTTTGAAAAACATCACACTCTTGTTTTGATGAAATCATAAAACGACATATTTTTAGTTGTTTTGCGTTTGATCCACTATGAAAGCGCTGCTTCTTCTTCACTTTGGCTGCAAACACGGATTTCACAGGGAGCACATCTCAAGCCAACAGTGTTGTGGTGTAGGTTAGAAGGTATTACACAACACTCGGCAGCCTGCAGTTATACTTGGGTAGCAAATGGCTGCCTGTGTTACTGTTGGATCCAGTGTGGAATGTTTGTTTGGATTTTAGAGGGCCCAGTCAGGGGGCCCAGGACGGAGCAGGGTGTGCATGCATGTGCATGGAGGCGCGTGCATGTCTGCGGTTGTGTGTGCGTGTGCGCGAGGGGAGGGTTCACTCGTTGCATATCACCTTCTCTTGCCTCTTGTTTTTGTTTTCAATTCCTCATCCATGGCTAAAAAAAAAAAAATGAGGTCAGCAGTCACACGTGACGTTTCAGCCAGAGGAGCAACGAGGGACGGAAAAACAAAAAAGCAAAAAAAAAAAAACCCGGAGACATTCTTAACCATGTTAACAGATATTTCTATGATAATCTGTAACTAAGCTTTGACCTCAAAAGTGTAAATCGTCATCAGCTATCTGCTGACTTTGTGAGGCCACGCAAACAAAAAATGTTTAGTTTTCTTTCTTTTGACAGAGCCACACACAAATGGCAGTTTGCCGTTTGTTATGCTTACTGTTGACTTTGGATGGACCTTGTGGAAAGTCTCAATTACAGGTGTTGTTGGTGTGTGTGCGTGTGTGTGTGCGTGTGTGTGTAAAAAGCAGATTCAGAGTAGACACAGTAATACATTTAGTCTTTATGTTTATGATGCATGCTTTAGGAGTTGCACGTACAAACAACACTGCATACGTGGCCCACATGTATATATTGACAACAAACATGGCTGTTGTTTGTAAAATAATCCACCGTGGAATGTGTTTAACTCAAGGATTATTTTCTGTGCCAGCTGAATATATGACATCAACAAAGGGCCAAAGCGATAAAGCTGTGATGCAGCTGAATCAAAAGCTGACTTTAGCTTTCTCCATATCGGCCTTGATCCAAATCAAATATAAGATAAATAAAACTGAATAGAATACAAAGCGACTTTATTCCGATAGTGTCCTGCTGCAGCGCTTCAGGCTCGGGCGACCTCCAGCGCTGGGGCTCATATCGCTATGACCCAGGGTGAAAGATCAGGTGTTAATCGCACTTCCTTTTCAATAAATAATGTTTAACCGCTGCATTATATTGCGCAGTGTATTGTTTTATTGTGCTTATCAACAGTAAATGAAGTGTCGCGGAGAGTATATTTGAATACTTTGTGTCACGTCCGTGCTGCACAAACCTCCACCACAAACTATACAACCTTCATATTTCAATATAACTGCAACTGATAAAGTTAGGTAACATTTTTAATAACATTAGCTACTGTAGCTAACTATGCCAATGTTGTTAGCAAACTAATGTTAAAGTTAGCGCATCACAAGTAAGAAAATGCAAAAAGCTTAATATAACGATTTCAGCTAAAGCTAATGTTAGTTAGCTCCTGACGTTAGCATATCTAAGGTTCATTATTTAGGTTAGTACGAGTCATTTGCTGCTCAACGTTACGTTACCTAACTTTATAAATCAGTTATATTGAAATATAAAGGGGGGAGTGAAGATAAACACTTTCCCGCCAAAGTAAAAGAAGACTTAAAGCCTACAGGTGGATGCTGGTGCAGAGGTGGTGCTTTCCAGATGCTATTTGAAGCAGCAGGTGACAGCCTAGCGTTCAGGTGAGCGGTGTAGCAGCAGGCATGGTATGGATACCTTGCGTGCACTGCCATAATCAAAAGGGTGGGCTGGCTGAGTATGCGGCCTGAAGGCATCGCTTAATTTGAGTAATTCATTGAAAGTAAAAAGACAAAACATAATGTTCTGCAAATCATTGTCCTTGCCCGTAATAATTTAGGGTTTAATGGGAGAATTATGATTTCAGCATGCTCCAACCAAAGTTCTTGCCAGATGGCCGAGCAGCACGTAACACGCTGGAGAGAAGAATTAAATCCGGAGCTACAGTACAAACAAGGCTACAAGTCGACAGCCACACTCGCAACTCCGGAAGACATCGCGCTGACATGTTTTCAGTGACAGTGCTAACATGCTGAACTTTAGCTGGTACAAAACTTTTACCATCTTAACATGCTTTCACTCCATCGCTGACAAAGTGTCCCGCAAAAAAGCAAAGCATTTTTAAAAGTCATGAAGGCAAGCTAGCTCGGAGCGGTGTAAATATTTCCAAAAGGAAAATAGGCTTCTGGTCGTCCTTATAAGTAGCTGGCATCGTGTTGTATTCAGGCACCAGCACAATCAGCTCCTCCATCGCGCCTCTTTTATTCCTTTCTTCTCTTTCTTCTCCTCGTTCTTTTTCTCGATGGTCGACGCTCTTCGGTTCGGCCAAAGCCAGGCGGTTCCTGCCAGAAGTTCAGCACACTAAACTAAAGTTTAACTAAAGTTTAACTAAAAAA